>SJXQ01010342.1:36110-49654 GCA_006408695.1 Aepyceros melampus | reverse complement strand
GAGGGAATCAGAGGGCAGACACACTGAAACCATACTCACAGAAAACTAGTCAATCTAATCACACTAGGACCACACCCTTGTCTAACTCAATGAAACCAAGCCATGCCTGCATGGCAACCCAAGATGGGTGGGTCATGGTGGAGAGGTCTGACAGAATGTGGTCCACTGAAGAAGGGAATGGCAAGCCACTTCAGTATTCTTGCCTTGAGAACCCCATGAACAGTATGAAAAGGCAAAATGATAGGATACCAAAAGAGAAACTCCCCAGGTCATTAGGTGCCCAATATGCTACTGGAGATCAGTGGAGAAATAACTCCAGACAGAATGAAGGGATAGAGCCAAAGCAAAAACAATACCCAGTTATGAATGTGACTGATGATAGAAGCAAGGTCCGATGCTGTAAACAGCAGTATTGCATAGGCTTAAACCAAGCTATGGTTTTTCCAGTAGTCATGTATGGATGTGAGAGTTGGACTATAAAGAAAGCTGAGTGCTGAAGAATGGATGCTTTTGAACTGTGGTGTTGGAGAAGACTCTTGAGAGTCATTTAGACTGCAAGGAGATCAAACCAGTCATCCTAAAGGAAATCAGTCCTGAATATTCACCGGAAGGACTGACGCTGAAGCTGAAGCTCCAGTACTTTGGCCACCTCATGTAAAGAACTGACTCACTGGAAAATACCCCGATGCTGGGAAATATTGAAGGCAGGAGGAGAAGGGGATGACAGAATGAGATGGTTGGATGGCATCACCGACTCAATGGACATGAGTTTGAGTAAACTCCGGGAGTTGGTGATGGACTGGGAGGCCTGGCGTGCTGCAGTCCTTGGGGTCCCAAAGAGTTGGACACGACTGATGAACTGAACTGAACTGAACATGAACCGAGCTCATCCCGAACCCGCCTTGCTCTGGACATCTGGCTCCCTCATCCATGACTACTCTTGGGCGGAGGAGACATCAGTTGACTGCAGGATAATTTCTTTTACTTTTCAATGATTCTTCAAGTAGCAACCCCCCAAAAAATGATCTTAACATACATATTAAAATCTAGTGATGACACAGCAGCAGTAGAAGGAATGGGAAACATGAGGCATGAGAATATCACTTCTGTTCACTATAGAAAAACTAATTCCACCAAGAAACACTCAGGCTGCTAAAGTGAGTGGGTGAAAGGGGAGAGGGACAGGCCGTTACATGATCCCAAAATATCTCTCCACGAAATACGTATTCAATACAAAAGGAAGGAAAGAAACTTTACCTTGAAAATATCAGACACGTATTGCTTTCATCAAGTGGACCAAGCCATCACCACCAGCTGTGTGACCGGGGGATGTCACGTGTCACCCACCAGATTGCAAGAGAGAGGGCATAGCGCACGTGACACACTCTAACCACCAGGAGACACTGGGCAGACCCAAAGGGAGGGCCATTCCGTGAAATGACCGGCCTCTGCGCTTCAAAAAATACATAGTCCTGAAAGTCAAAGAAAGACTGAGGGGCTGACGTGGATGGAAAGCGACTGCAGAGGCAAGAGAGCTGCTGTGATGTGTGACACTGAACTGGAACCTTCTCCCTAAACGATGCTCCTGGGACGTTTGGTGAATAGTCTCCAGCTGGAGGAGGTACAGAAGCTCTTTGTTCTGATCCTGCAGCTTTTCTGTAACTTTGAAGCTGTTTTATGTTAAAATGTTGAAACAAGCTAGAGGATGGGACTGCCAGCTGGTGAAGAATAGAATCTTCTGCTTCCTGCCCTGAGCACATCAGACAGTCCTCCCCCGCACTCCTGTCAGAAACAACTGGATAACTGAAGGAAATGCTCAAATGGCCTTGGGGAGCAGACAGCAGGAGGAGAGGGAAGAAATGAGGTGAGTTCTACGGTGGCTCAGGTGGTAAAGAGTTTGCCTGCAATGCAGAAGACCGGAGTTAGTTCCCTGGGTTGGGACAATCCCTTGGAGAAGGAAATAGCAATCCACTCCAGTATTCTTGCCTGGAGAATTCCATGGACAGAGGAGCCTGGCAGGCTACAGTCCATGGGGTTGCAAAGAGTTGGACATGATTGAGCAACTAACACTTTCTTTCTTATCCTCTCTTTCTGCCAGGAAGGTAAAATCCAAACTGGCACAAAGAAGGGAAACCCAAGTAGAGCCCAGTAATCTCCCTGAGTTAAAGAGTCAGAGATGGAAATTTGCAGAGGTCAAGACAACAAGAACTGACAGGACAAAGCAAGCAGGCGGGGGAAAGCAGATGAAGAGCTTTGCATGGGGTTCCCTGAGCCTTTGGCTAAACACAAATTGTACACCCATGGAGGGAAATGCTGTGGGGCAGAGGAAACATTTCCAGCGAAGGAACAATTACTGCAGAGCTGAATGTTCCCCAGACTCAGAAGCATGAGGAATTGTATTTTATTCCCATCAGCCAAAGTGAAGAGGTTTCATTGAATGCATAGGGTGTTGGGTAGAGTCTAGACATGCCACACCTCACAAGTGGGTTAAATTGGTCATAGAGGAAAGGCTAGACCAACCTTGAAAGAGCTTCAAAACAAGTCTTAAAAGATCAAAGTGATCTGCAAGTAAACTACTAATAACTGCTTCCCATAAAAATTCCAACACTTTATTAGGTGTTCTTTAAAGTCCCTTTCCATCTTGAAAGTCCATGGTTTTAGCTTTATTGAAGTATAATTGACGTATATAAAGTGTACACTATGTTGATTTGATATATGTATACATCGTGAGAACATTCCCCATCTTGTTAATTAACATATCCATCACCTCACATAATTATCTTTTTTCTTTCCGTTCTTTTTTGGTTAAAGGTCTACTCTCCTAGCAAATTTCTTGTAGCTGCGTAAGGATGCGGTAATTCTTCATTGTCGCCACTAGGTGGCGCTTCCAGGTTTTAAATCCCCTGCCTGGCGGCAGATTTGAAATCCTCTTTATAGCTCCGGGAGTTGGTAATGGACTGGGAGGCCTGGCGTGCTGCAGTCCATGGGGTCGCACAGAGTCGGACACGACTAAGCGACTTTTTCACTTTTAAATCCATATTCAAGTTTATCTTGTATAGAAGAGAGTGCTACTGCTGCTGCTAAGCTGCTTCAGTCTGTCCGACTCTGTGCGACCCCATAGACGGCAGCCCTCCAGGCTTCCCCGTCCCTGGGATTCTCCAGGCAAGAACACTGGAGTGGGTTGCCATTTCCTTAGCCAATGCATGAAAATGAAAAGTGAAAGTGAAGTCGCTCAGTCGTGTCTGACTCTTCAGGATCCCATGGACTGCAGCCTACCAGGCTCCTCCATTCATGGGATTTTCCAGGCAAGAGTACTGGAGTGGGGTGCCATTGCCTTCTCCATAGAAGAGAGTATTGGTAAGTAAAAGCTTGTTAAGATCTGGTTGTCTCCTGAAACCCTGGGATGTGGAAGGAGAAGTCCGAAGCGGACTCACCTGGAACATTAGTGAGGGGGGGTCCCCACACTGTCCCTCCTCCTAGGCTCCTGACTCACCTGCCTTCTCCCCTCCGAGGGGCGGGTCCAGTGAGGAGACCTATAGGGCTGGAGACGCCCTGAGCAAGTTCCATGCAGCACAGACCCTCATCTTTAAAGTTAGGGTCACAAGATCCGCCTTCTTGGTATACTCCAAACGTGGGACACCCCAGAACATCTTATTTCTAAAATAGAGATCCCCAGGCTCCATCTCCAGGGATCCTGATTCTTGTTAGGGTGAGGGTATTTCCCAGGCTACTGGGAAGACTAAATAAGACTTTGCAGGATTTTGGGGAAATCCAGTGAGGCTGTATATGGAAAGTTCCTAGTGCCACGTGCAGCACAGAGTAAGTGCTGGCTGATCAGGAGCTTTAATTGTTTTTACCACCAGCGGTTAGCAGCCCAGGTGCCCATGACTGTGTCTGTATATAGTAGATACCAGTGTGTGCGTTTTCCAAATTTGCTGGCATATTGAGTGCAGCACTTTCACAGCATCCCCTTTCAGGATTTGAAATAGTTCAACTGGAATTCCATCACCTCCACTAGCTTTGTTCATAGTGATGCTTCCTAAGGCTCACTTAACTTCACATTCCAAGATGTCTGGCTCTAGATTAGTGATCACACCATCGTGATTATCTTGGTCGTGNGAACACTATAAAGAAAAAAAGTAACATAATGGTAAAGAAGTTAGATATTTTTTCCCTTGGAGTAGAAAAACAGTCTTTAATGAGACAGATGGTGGTTTGACATGAGTTTGAGTAAATTCCAGGAGTTGGTGATGGACAGGGAGGCCTGGCGTGCTGCAGCCCATAGGGTCGTAAAGAGTCAGACACGACTGAGCAACTGAACTGAACTGATGGTGGTCAACAAAAGAATAGGTGGTAGTAGTTAAGAACCAGTACTTGAGGGACTTCTCTGTTGGTCCACAATGCAGGAGACATGGGTTCGATCCTTGGTTGGGGAACTGGGATCCCACGTGCCATGGGGCAACTAAGCCAGCACACCACAACTACTGAGCCTACACACCACAACAAAAGATCCCACGTGCCACAATAAAGAACTGATTCAGGTAAACAAAAATAAATAATTTTTTTTTAAAAAAGAAAAAGAACCAGGACTTTACATTTAAATGGAAATGTATTCAAATCTAGTTCCACTACTCCCTATGTGCCTTTGGACAAATTACTTACCTGCCCTGAGCCCAGCTTGCTCCTCAGTGTTTAAAAAAAAAAAGGCAGGAGTGGAGGAATAATAGGCATACTCTCTCATGAGGTTATTATGATAATTACATAAAATTCATAGAAAATGCCTAACATGGTGCCAGGCACCATGGCAAGCAATGAATGCATTGTTGTTTAGTCGCTAAGTCATTTGTGACTCTTGCGACCCTATGGACTAGCCCACCAGGCTCCTCTCTCCATGGCATTCTCCAGGCCAGAATACTGGAGTGGGTAGCCATTCCCTTCTCCAGGGGATCTTCCCGACCCAGGGATCGAACCCACATATCCCACATTGGCGGGTGGATTCTTTACCCGGAGGGAATATACTCTCTCATGAGGTTATTATGATAATTACATAAAATTCATAGAAAATGCCTAACATGGTGCCAGGCACCATGGCAAGCAATGAATGCATTGTTGTTTAGTCGCTAAGTCATTTGTGACTCTTGCGACCCTATGGACTAGCCCACCAGGCTCCTCTCTCCATGGCATTCTCCAGGCCAGAATACTGGAGTGGGTAGCCATTCCCTTCTCCAGGGGATCTTCCCGACCCAGGGATCGAACCCACATATCCCACATTGGCGGGTGGATTCTTTACCCGGAGGGAAGCCTAATTAATGCAGAGTGGCTATTATTTACTTAAAACAGTGAATAACATTTCTGAATTATTATTTCAAAACCAGATTTTTTACATGATACCACATGTTGTTAAAAAAGAAAATTCACTCTACAAATACTGGGAAAATGCACAGGATGCTATTGTGCTTTACATTCCTCCTCCTGACTGAGGAACTCATTCTCCCAGGAGCTGCCAGGAGTTTGGCTTCTGAAGTCTCACAGCTGATTCCCCTTTAGAAATTTGACTCTGAATGACTTCAGCTACCATTGCGCCCCCTGCTGGTCAAGAGGGAGAATCAAAACCAACCCGCTCATTTCAATTTAGAACAATTTTTTTTTTTTTTTTTTTAGTTTTTGAAAAAAATCTATTTTATATTGGAGTATAGTTAATTTACAATGTTGTTTTAGTTTCAAATATACAGCAAAGTGATTCGGATATACATATACATATATTCATTCTTTTTCAGGTTCTTTTCCATAAAGGTNCGCTCATTTCAATTTAGAACAATTTTTTTTTTTTTTTTTTAGTTTTTGAAAAAAATCTATTTTATATTGGAGTATAGTTAATTTACAATGTTGTTTTAGTTTCAAATATACAGCAAAGTGATTCGGATATACATATACATATATTCATTCTTTTTCAGGTTCTTTTCCATAAAGGTTATTACAGAATATTGAGTAGTTTCCTCTGCTATACAGTAGATCCTTGTTGTTTATCTATTTTTTCAATTTACTTATTTTTTAATTGAAGGATAATTGGTGTACAGAATTTTGTCCTTTTCTGTCAAACCTCAACGTGAATCAGCCATAGGTATACATATGTCCCCTCCCTCTTGAACCTCCCTCAATTTTTAAACTTTATTTATTTATTTTGTTCCCTGGTAGCTCAGCTGGTAAAGAATCCGCCTGGAATGTGGGAGACCTGGGTTTGATCCCTGGATTGGGAAGATCCCCTGGAGCTACCCACTCCAGTATTCTTACCTGGGTAATCCCATGGACAGAGGAGCCTGGCGAGCTACAGTCCATGGGGTTGCAAAGAGTCAGACACTACTGAGTGACTAAGCACAGCACATTTGTAAATTTTAATTGGAGGATAATTACTTTACAATGTTGTGATGGGTTTTGCCGAAGGCCCACCTCACCGCAGAGCTCCCTTAAGTGGCTGAGGCATCTGTGGAAACCTCTTTGGCTTTCATCATTCCCTCACAGAGGTTGTTCCCAACAGGCCCCCATAAACTTGCTCACCAGTCTCCATCTCAGAGCCACCCTCTTCAAGGCAGCTGAATTAACTCAATCACCAATTGTATGGTCAGGGCACTGCTGTGGAGCAGGGTAGGCAAACTTCTTTTGTGGAAGGAAAAATAGTGGTTTTGGCTTCGGTTGACCACATGTTCTCCATGACATTTACTGAGCTTTGCCTTTCTAGTGTTTTGAAAGCAGCCATAAAGAATACAGAAATGAATAGATATGGCTTTGCCCCAGTGAAGCCTTGTTTAATGGACACTGAATTTGAATATCATAATTCTCATGTCATAAAATATTCTTCCTTTTATTTTAAAATGGCTGAAAAAATTCTTAGCTCATGGGAGTTCAAAGAATGTAACTAGGTGTATTGTGGTCATCGTTTCATAATATGCAAATAGCAAATCATGTTGTGCATGTAAACTAATGTGTTATATGCATATTGTTGTTGGTGCTGTTGTTTAATAGATACATTGTGTCTGACTCTTTGTGACCCCATGGACTGTAGCCCACAGGCTCCTCTGTCCAGTGGGATTCTCCAGGCGAGAATACTGGAGTGGGTTGCCATGCCCTCCTCCAGGGGATCTTCCCAACCCAGGGATAGAACATGCACGTATCTCCTGCATTGATAGACAGATTCTTTACCACTGAGCCACCGGGGAAGCCTTCTCAATAAAAGAAACAGGTGGCAGGCTAGATTTGGCCAATGAGTCATCATTTGCAAGTCCTTGAACTAGAGGAATTAAGTGGAGCAGTGTGACTCTCATGAAGCTACCATTCTAGGGCATGAATTTACAGAATTTGACACCATGAGATCCTAGAGCTTGTAAGAGAATATGAAAGACCCCTTCCTGGCTCCAGAAGGGACAAGACAGCATGTAGAAAAAGAAGAGAAAAATGGGGAAAATAAGATGCATAATTCCTTTTCAAACTTAGTACCACCAAGAAAATCAAATACGGCAAAGTAAAGCAGTAGTTTAATATTCACTATGTGGTATTTTTCATTTTAAAAAACTTCATCCCCCCAGTAAACAGAATTAGATTTGAGTGGCTGTATTTGAGGTTGTAGCTAAGTAATCATTAAAAAATAAAAGCACAATTGCAATTTGCTACTATTTTCATCTTTATAAAGATTATATTTTTAAATGATCTGGGCAATGGCACCCCACTCGAGTACTCTTGCCTGGAAAATCCCATGGACAGAGGAGCCTGGCAGGCTGCCGTCCATGGGGTCGCCAAGAGTTGGACAAGAGTTGGACACAACTGAGCGACTTCACTTTCACTTTTCACTTTCATGCATTGGAGAAGGAAATGGCAACCCACTCCAGTGTTCTTGCCTGGAGAATCCCAGGGATTAGGGGAGCCTGGTGGGCTACCGTCTATGGGGTCGCACAGTGTCGGACACGACTGAAGCGACTTAGCAGCAGCAGCAGGTACAGGATAGGGAAAATAGATACAAATGTGTTTTTTGAAAACTGTTTGAACCTGTCTTTCTACCCAAATGTAGCAGCCTTCAGCGGTCCATTTCCCTCAAGAAGAAACAACTTGGAGGATTTTGCTTAGGTGACAAACATATTCCTAACTCCCTACCCTGAAACCTTTGGCTTTTAGTTTTGCCATGGTGTGCATTCTTCTTTTTTAAATTTATTTATTTATTTATTTTAATTCAAGGATAATTTCTTTACAGAATTTTGTTGTTTTCTGCCAAATATCAACATGAATCAGCCATTGGTATACATATGTCTCCTCCCTCTTGAACCTCCCTCCTATCTGCCTCCCCATCCCACCCCTCTAGGTTGATACAGAGCCTCTGTTTGAGTTCCATGAGACATACAGCAAATTGCCATTGGCTATCTATTTTATATATGGTAATATAAGTTTCATTTTACTCTCTCCATACATCTCACCCTCACCTCCCCTCTCCCCTTGTTCATAAGTCTGTTCTCTAAGTCTGTTTTTCCATTGCTGCCCTGCAAATAAATTCTTTGATACTATCTTTATAGATTCCATATATATGCATTAATATATGATATTTATCCTTCTCTTTCTGACACTTCACTCTGTATAATAGGCTGTAGGTTCATCTACCTCATTAGAACTGACTCAAATGTGTTCCTTTTTATGGCTGAGTAATATTCCATTGTGTATATGTACCATAACTTCGTTATTCATCTGTCAATGGACATCTAGGTTGCTTCCATGTTCTAGCTATTGTAAATAGTGCTGCAATGAACATTGGGATACATGTGTCTTTTTCAATTTTGGTTTACTCAGGGTACATGCCTAGGAGTGGTATTGCTGGGTCATATGTGGTTTTATTCCTAGTTTTTAAAGGACTCTCCATATATTGTGTGCATCCTTACTTGGTTTGTCTTCTTTTTCCTTTTCTGTATTCCCTTATATGAATCATACCTTCTTTTTGATCATTTTTATTTTTGCTTTGTTGCTGTACAGCCCTCACTTGGAAGTCATTATAGCTCCTCTCCCCACATTCCTTCATGTGTAATATTATGAGATTTCCTCTTAATCCATACCTGACCTGCAACCAATGTTTTCTTCTCTACCCCTTGCCAACCCCTTCCTGCACATTCTCAGAATAAATGAATACTTGTTGCTTAGGATTTGAGTAAGAAAGAGCAATGGAAGCACCCTCTCTATGGATTCACATTGCTATACTGAGAAATATGGAGACTCGGTGTGCTAATTTCGGTTGACCCGTACTGTAATAGGCGGTTAATGACGATATCCCTGGCTTTTGAGATCTCCAGGTTCTTCTCTATAGAGACTTGAATACTAATTTGGTCCACGTTTGTCATGATGAGTTCAGACGCCAGAATCTGGGTAGGTGAACTGTCATGAAACCCAGTGTCCATAAAGTACTGCTTATACAACTCCACCAGCTTCGCTCCAGGTATTCATTCAGCACCGCATTCGAAATAGGCTTCTGCATTTGCAGGCTATTTTTATCTTTGATGCTGGTTATTCTCCAGTACGATGAATACCGCTGGATAGGGGTAGGTGGCAAGTCACTGGGCTGAGTGGACATGGAATCCTCCATGGACAAAGGAATCTCAGATGATTTCAGCAAAGGACCATATTGAAAACTACCCTCAGAGGGGAAATCGGTTGTCACTGAATTAATGGCCATCACCTGGCCACCTGCAATCTGTAAGTCATTGTAATTCTTGCAGATACTCTTGCAGGAAGGTGGGACCAAGTAGGTCTCTCTGCTGGTGTCTCTGTATAGTTCAACCGCAGCCAAGTTTGGGCTTTCATACACAGGATTGGGGTTTGTTTGCAGCACTGTAATTCTCGGATTTCTACTGTGTTGGCTCTCTCTTGAATACACTGAAGAAATGACCTTGCTAGAGGATTTGCAGCTCACATAGAGATTTTGGACTTGTGTTTCATCCACAGAGGAATAGGAAAGACTCGCAGCTGCTGTGGCTTCCATCTCCTCTTCCTTTTCCTCAGCCACTTGCTCATTAGAAGATGGATAACTCCACTGGATGTCATTCCGGTACGCAAGTCCACTGAGATAGCCTTCTGACAGCATTCTGGAAA
This sequence comes from Aepyceros melampus, assembly GCA_006408695.1. NCBI lineage: Eukaryota > Metazoa > Chordata > Mammalia > Artiodactyla > Bovidae > Aepyceros > Aepyceros melampus. The sequence continues at coordinate 39,538 of SJXQ01010342.1, read as the reverse complement.
GACAGTGTGTGAATTACAATGGGGGAAAAGAAGATTGGAGTCTCACAAATGGGCAGCTGTCCTATCAAAAAAGTAAAGGACAATAAATAAGTTGATTTCATTCATTCCCCAAGCTCTTGCTCATTCTGTGCCTGCTGTGGTACCAGAGTGCTGGTGTGTGCTGGAGGTATAAAGATGAAATGGACACAGTTCCCTCCTTCAACAAGTTTCTGAGTAACAACCTGGGGTGAAGGAGGAGAGACAACAGGCTATGTCCCAGAGAAGGTGGCATTTCAGATAAACTGAAGCCTAGGAGTTTCATCCCTAGTCATAGTGTTATAAGAAATTGATGAGATGGCCTTACATGGCATATATAAGACACTAGCCTAAGCAGAGAGGGCTGGGGATGTCGACTGAAATTGAATCCTAAAGGGCCTTGGGAGTCAGGCAAGGGCATCTGCCTTCTGCCCTGAAGGAAATGGAGAGTGATTGAGTAGCTGCAAACTGGGGAAGCAGCGTCACTAGTGGGTTATGAAAAAATGAGGGAATTGGTGGCAGATTCCACTGAAAATGAGAGCTATATCTTACTCATCGTCATATTTTATTCTTGGGAGCTAGCACAGTTGTTTGCCTTGAGGAGGAAATCAAAGGATCCTTAACTTGAATTAAATAATAAACAGCAGTGGCAGGGTATGAAATTAATTCACTGTCAACCTGTTGTGATGGACCATGAAGCCTTCGTCTCCCTTTGCTGCCCAGGATGGCTTTCTTGCTCTCTCAGTCCTAGTTTTTACAGTACGTCCTGGAAATGTTCCTGTGTCTGACTGACATGTTTACCTCTACCCCAGTTACCAAGGAACTTTTCTTACTGTGAGCTTTTCCTCTACCTGCACTGCTCCTCCCACCGTTAGCAGTTGTCACTGATTCTAAGGTGACTAGAATAGGCTGGAGGCTTCCCAAGTGGCTCAGTGGTAAAGAATCCACCTGCCAATGCAGGAAACCCAGATTAGATTCTTGGGTTGAGAAGATCCCCTGGAGAAAGAAATGGAAACCCACTCCAGTATCCTTGCCTGGGAAATCCCATGGACAGAGGAGCCTGGCAGGCTACAGTCCGTGGGGTTACAAAGAGTCAGACATGACTGAGTGACTTAACAGCAGCAGCAGAATAGGCTGGAAATCCACAGCTGCATTTTCCAAAAAAGACACTCTTGGCAATGGAGCAACAGACAAGAGCAAAGAGAACTGACCTGCTTTGGCCTCAAGGGCTAGGCTTCTAAAACAGACCCCTTAATTTGAGCCTGAAATTGACAAGTCATATTAGAAAAGGATTATCTTAACCCTAAGGATTCTTTTTTTTTTTAATTTTAGCATCTCTTTTATAATCATGAAGTTATTTTCCAAGTTATGCTTTAATTGTATAATGTTAGTGTTATGATTATAATGTACTTAATGGGCTTCCGTGGTGGCTCAGTGATAAAGAATCGCTTGCCAAGGAGGAGATGTGGGATCTAGCCCTGAGTGGGGAAGATCCCCTGGAAAAGGAAATGGCAACCCACTCCAGTATTCTTGCTGGAAAGTCTCATGGACAGAGGAGTCTGATGGGCTACAGTCCATAGGGTCAAAAAGAGCTGGGCATGACTTAGCGACCAAACCACTACCACCAATGTTTTCAATGTTTATTTCTTTTGGGGGAAACTATTCCAAAATATGTTCAGCAGATTTATTAATGATTTAAATGTTTACTGTATTCCAGACACTGTCATGTATCATGAAGCTACAAAGTTAAAGGTCTTCAACACGTCCATGAAGTGATTCTTATATGCTGGACACACTTACAACAGTAAGAAAATGTTCTTCCCAAAAAGACTTGTGTGGTTCTGTTCTTAACAAACTGAACATCCAGGTGAAAAGGCAAATCTTCTATACATGAGAAGATAATTAACAGAGCAAGAAAGTTCATCCTAAGGCTTCCTAGTCATGCAGTTACCTCATGACCCTCCCACTTCACTCCACCCAGATTGCAAGTGTGGCCTTCTGCCTTCAGGACCTAAGACTATCATTGTGGAAAACCAGAGCAAAACCACATCTCCCAGCTTTTGAGTTGCTAAAGAATCTTTAGAAAGTCTTGGCAGAAATCATAGTTTTAGAGAAATGAATTTTGAGATTCCATAACCTGAGCTTTTACACTTAAGAATCCAGAACCCTAAATGCCTGGCGGCTCGGTCTCTGAGCCAAGTGGCTCAGTGGTAAAGAGTCTGCCTGCAATGCAGGGGACCCGGATTCGATCCCTGGGTCGGAAAGATCCACTGGAGAAGGAAATGGCAACCCACTCCAGTATTCTTCCCCAGGAAATCCATGGATAGAGGAGGCTGGTGGGCTACAGTCCATGAGGTCGCAAGAGTTGAACACAACTTAGCAACTAAGCCATACCAAGTGACTTAGGGCATCATATTGACATATCAACAATAGACTCAGTGGATGGAATCCCTGTGGAGAGAAAAAGGATGGTGCCAGATAGATTGGGGGAGCCATGAGTAGGTGAGGCCTGTGCCCTAACTCCCACGTAGAACCCGAAGAGCAGGAGGAAAACCAACCAAATGGAATGCCCAGGTGGACTGGCCTAAGGCTGCCTTGTGAAGTCTGCTTAGGTACCAGCATGCTGCCCAGAGCCTGCTGCTGCTGCTGCTGCTAAGTCACTTCAGTCGTGTCTGACTCTGTGCAACCTCATAGACGGCAGCCCACCAGGCTCCCCCAGTCCCCAGGATTCTCCAGGCAAGAACACTGGAGTGGGTTGCCATTTCCTTCTCCAATGCATGAAAGTAAAAAGTGAAAGTGAAGTCGCTTAGTCGTGTCCGACTCTTCGCGACCCCATAGACTGCAGCCTACCAGGCTCCTCTGTCCATGGGGTTTTCCAGGCAAGAGTGCTGGAGTGGGTGCCATTGCCTTCTCCCCAGAGCCTGCAAACCTGGTGAAAACCTCCATTGGGGATGGGCAGATTACAGACATGATAGTTATAGAATGTTCACCAGGGGCCAGGTGAATGATGAGAACTTACCATGGATGCCCATGTGACTATGTGACAACAGCCAGAAATGTCCCCACCGTGCCACCTCCCTCCCACCCCCAGCATCCCCAGCTGATGCTATGGCTTTATGGAAGCAAGCTGGAATTCAGAGGCAAGCCCAAGCCAGAGGGACCCCTGAAGTGACTGTAATTACTCAGAATGTGAGCCCAAAAGCAAGATCACAGTGAGGGAGAGAAAAGCAAAGATTTTTAGGAAAAGTAATGGATTAGACATATACCTGTATTCTTTCTCCCCCTCCAAACCTCACTAAGACAATAATAAATGATTTTTTAATATAATACATGAGAAAAGGGAGAACAAGAGAAGAGACTAGAGCAGTTATACTTTAGAAACTGGAAAGCAGTAGCTCAGGGGTGGATGACTT
>SJXQ01010342.1:24300-35912 GCA_006408695.1 Aepyceros melampus | reverse complement strand
TGGATGACTTAGAAAAGCAAATGAAAAATCTAGATCAGTGCAGTCCAACAGAACTTTCTGGGATGATAGATTGATCTACATATGTGCTGTCCAAAATATTAACAGCCATATGTGACTATTAAGCCCTTGAAATGTGGCTAATGAAACAATTTCACTAATTAATTAACTTCATTTAATTGAAACTAAAAATACCACATGGCTAAGATATTGGACAGCACAGACTTAGAAGATAGTGAAGGTGATAAAGCAAAATCATTCTTGAGTCCTCCTTGTTCCCATTGAGCCATTATCCCAAATCACCTGTTTATCACATTTCTTTTCATATTAAAAAGATCATAGTGGATTCTTCTTCATTTTATGTGGCTGATGTGTATAAGTTCTCCAGATAACCTCTGCTCGTTCACAGTAGTGAAGGAAGTGGATTTTGTTTTGAGTGATGGCCAAGACCTGGGTTCGATCCCTGAGTCAGGAAGATCCCCTGGAGAAGGGCATGGCAAACCACTCCAGTATTCTTGAGTGGAAAATCCCGTGGACAGAGGAGCCTGGTGGGTTATATAGGCCATGGGGGTCACAAAGAGTTAGACACGACTAAGCAACTAACACACACATAAAAGCTGCTGCTGCTGCTGCCTCGCTTCAGTTGTGTCCGACTCTGTGTGACCCCATAGACGGCAGCCCACCAGGTTCCTCCATCCCTGGGATTCTCCAGGCAAGAACACTGGAGTGGGTTGCCAGTTCCTTCTCCAATGCATGAAAGTGAAAGGTGAAAGTGATGTCGCTCAGTCGTGTCCGACTCTTAGCGACCGCATGGACTGCAGCCCACCAGGCTCCTCTGTCCATGGGATTTTCCAGGCAAGAGTACTGGAGTGGGGTGCCATTGCCTTCTCTGCACATAAAAGCCTCTTTGCCCTATTTGTCATGGGCTAAGAGCTTTGTTGATACCTTAATTCTGATAGAATAAGAGCCCTACCATAGGGCCCAAGGCAGACCAGTACAGTGGTAGGACCAATGATGGAAAAGCAGAAAATGTGTCATAATACCAAGGGAAAGAGAGACCCATGCCTAAAGGAACAAATTCCTATGAGAAAAGAGTTAGAGAAAAGATCAGGGAGGTATATTGAGACATGCAAGGCTGAGGACTTTAAGTTTACACTGAAGGCAATACAAACCTCTGGAAGGTAAACAAGATTTTTCAAGGCATGATGTAATCTATGAATAAAGGGCAAGATGAATGTCAGCGGAATGAAATTGGAGTCCAGGACCCAGGTTAGGGGCAGCTGGATTCATGCCCACCTGAGCTGTTTAGGGGCAGGAGCCAGGAAGAAGGAAGCAGAAAAGGAAGAGAAGCAATGAACTTGAGAGGCCATGACCCTGGACTTGGCAGTGAAGGAGAAGACGTAACTGCATCTAGGCACGCTGACGGTTGACACCAGCATTGACCAAAATGGAGAGATCAGGAGAGAAAGCCAGGAAAGGAGCTGATGGGTTTACTTCAGTTCCTCTTGAGTCAGATTCTTGGTAAGTGAGTACAGCTCTCTAACTGTGCACTGGAGATTCAAGCAGGGAACTCATTAGAAGGGTTACCGTCAGTCAGCAGTGACAGCATCTCCCAAGTGTGGGCTGCAGGATTTTCTATCTGGAGGCTTGAGGAGCTTGTATGGGTAATAATTTCTGTGGGGAACCTGCCTTGAACAGTACAAGGAGGAATGAGCCACAACAAGCTCTGCAGTGTCGATAGTGTCACAGAAACTACAAGAACTTCCAACGTGAGCAGGTCACATTCTAAAAATCCACATTGGACATTGGAAGGTAAAATTTGGTTGCTATGCAGACTCATTGAGGCCAAAAAAAAAAAAAAACCACTATTGAACTGGTAGTCAAGAGACTAGAATTCTAGTTCTGATCTTGCTGTGGTTTTAGTCTAGTTAATGGCAGGTCTATAACAGGGCTAGCATTTATACTGGCTACAACGCAGACACTGTTCTAAGTGCCTTTTATGTACTAAATCAATGAATCCCCACAAAAATTCAAAGATGTAGGTACTATTATTCTCATTTTCTGTGTATCAAAATTAAGTACTGTGTCCATAACCAGCAGGCATTCAAATGCTGATCTGTCAGAAAACAGAGCCTGCTAGAATCCCCTGGTAGTCCAGTGAGATTCTGGAAATGGAGTGAGAAGAACTCCACGCTTCCCCTGCAGAGGACCTAGGTTCAGTCCCTGGTTGGGAGCTAAGATCCCACAAGCTGCACAGCATGGATAAAAAGGAAAGAAAACAGAGCCCATGCTTGCATGTCACTCAACCTCTCAGAAACTCAACTTCTTATCTGCAAATTGAGAATGTGGGATTAAATTATAGAATCCCCTCAAACTTTAATATTACATGGGCTTTGGCTATATTAAGAGAAGAAAATAAGTGAGGTAAGCATTGCATGTGTGCATTGCATGTGTGCATGCTTCATTTGGGTCTGACTCTTTGCGACCCTATGAGCTGTAGCCCACCAGGCTCCTCTGTCCATGGGATTCTCCAGGCCAGAATACTCGAGTGGGTTGCCATGCCCTCCTCCAAGGGGTCTTTCTGACCCAGAGATCGAACCTGTGTCTACTACATCTTCTGCATTGCAGGCAGATTCTTTACCGCTTAGCCATCAGGAAGCCCAAGGTATTAATTCAAAATCAAAATCCATTTCTGAAAATGAGCAGCAGAGGACAGCAGAGAGCACGCTAGAGCAGCTTTTGCAAGATTTTTCTCAAGCTGTGGAGAGAGCAATGTGTGAAACACCCAAATTATACATATGTTAACTCATTTGATCTTTATAAAAACCCTTTAATGTACCACTAAAATTAAAATAGTACTATGTATCATGACATCTAAAAATTTTAAAACAGAGAAAATTATTTGGGTTTATTTTGATTAATTGTTGACATTTTTCTTCAAAATTTTTAGAAGACCTCACTCTTCAAAGTTATTAAAAAGATGTACTTCAAATAAATATTTGACTTAAATTTATCTGAGATGGTAAAACTTAAGTCAATGGATTATTTCAATTGTACAAAGATATTTTATCACTTGAATTTTATTTCTCATCACAAAGAAGATAGAGACAGAGATACATCTGGAATTTTCCATGATTGAGTAAGAGTTTGAGAGAAAATGGATATGTGTGTATGTATGGCTGAGTCCTTTCACTGTTCCCCAGAAACTGTCACAACATTGTCCATCAGCTCTACTCCAATACAAAATAAAAAGAAAAAAAAATTTTTGAAGTGTGAAGGAAAAGACTTTCAAGGACATTTGCAGATGAGATGTTCTAGACAAATTTAGCCTCCATTAATCATTACCAGACAGGGGAATACCAAAATTAACCTGCTGTGCAAATTCACAACTTAGAAATATGTACTGAAGTGAGCACATTTTAAATCATTTACTTAGATTTCAGAAGAAATTGTAATATGAATTCTTCCTTCTATATTAACACTTTTCAGAAAACTGTCATTATAACTCTGTACATAGACATACTTTTAATTTACATTCAAACAACACAAGCATGGATTTAAAGAGAAAAACTAAAGAGGGAAGAAATGGTAAGAGGACATTTTTGGAAAAATCCAACTTAGGGTTCAGAAAACTTTTTCTATAAATGGCCAAATATTTAATATTTTAGGTATCTGTCACAACCACTCAGCTTGGCCATCATAGCAGGATAGCAGTGAGAGACAGAATGTAAACAAATGGGTGTGGCTGTGTTCCAATGAAACTTTATTTACAAAAACAGACAAAGGGCCAATTTGACCCACAGATTATGGCTTGCCTATCCTTGACCTAAATCGAAAAGCAGGTGAAGTAATTGGGATAGGACACAATAATCACAGTTGTGTTGGGTGCTTTTCAACCATTACCCCTAATCTTCCAATAGCACTGCACTGTTAGATGTTATCATTATCCAGGTTTTCCAAATGAGAAAACTGAGATTAAGATGGGACAAATGGCCTTCCCAAGATCACAAAGCAAGTAAGTAGTAGAGGCAAGATTCAAGTTCAAATTTTCTAACCCCAAAGTGTATGATCTATTCTTAAAACATTAACTAATGCTTAATTGAGAGCAGTTAATATTGCACAGTCATGACAAGCAATTAATCCCTCCAGGAAAAGGGTACCAGTCCTGGCTCTTATGTAATAACAACCCTTGCCAAGTAAGGGAAGGAAGTTGCAGTGAAATATAGAAAGAAAAGATAAGAATACAGCCAGTGCCCACCCCACAGGGCCACATGTTTAACTGAGTTGTGTATCAGTGTTCATATGTCTTTGAGATATAGAAATAATTTCTACTCTGCTCTTTCTAAAAAAAAAATTTATATAATTGCTTTACAATGTAGTATTTGGTTTCTGCTGTACAACAGCATGAATCAGCTATATGTATACATGTATCCCTTCCCTCTTGAGCCTCCCTCCCCACCCCCACCCCTGCTTCCCACCCCTCTAGGTCATCATAGCGCATTGAGCTGAGCTCCCTGTGCTATACAGCAGTTTCCCACTAGCCATCTGTTTTATACATGGTAGAGGAGCCTAGCGGGCTACAGTCCTTGGGGTCGCAAAGAGGTGGACACACACAGTGTATATATGTCAATGCTACTCTCTCAATTCATCCCACCTTCTCCTTACCCCACTGTGTCTACATATCCGTTTTCTATATCTGTGCCTGTATTCCTACCCTGCAAATAGGTTCATCAGTAACATCTTTCTAGAGTCCATTTATGTGCATTGATTTATGATATTTGTTTTTCTCTTTCTAACTTTATATGACAGCCTCTAGGTTCATCCACATTCGTCTGCTCTTTTAATCTAACCATATGGACACTTTCCTTAACTATTCCCACTGCTGTAGCCGGCATTGCCTTGCCCTTAATTTTACAACCACAGAGTAATTTAATATTACAGATACCCTGTGTAAATATCAACAGCTCCCCATTACCTCCAGGATAAAGTCCACACATGTTAGGCCCTCATGATACGTGGTTCTTATCTGCCTTCTTCATCTCAATCTCTGCCTGTTCTCACAGGACCCAGGATCCCAGCCATGCTGGACTCCTCCCAGTTCACCCATATCCCATGCCCAATCCAGGCATTCATGCCCTTCTTCCTCTGTCCAAGAGCCCTGTTTCTCTATCCATCCCCATTGCACCACCCCCCATCAAGTCTCATATCTCAACATTCCAGAGTCCCTGGCCATCCATTCAAAATCCTTGCCCCTAAATTAGAAAGAAATTCTAAGTTCTTGTCTCTCCTACCCCAATATATTTATCAGGATTGCACAGAACCTTAGCAAAATCCAGCTGCTACCTTGAAGAGTGAAATAAATCATTGAGACAGTCCTTTAAATGGAGTAACTGGCAATAGCAAAAGAAAAGCAGGAAGATGGAGGATCAGTAGGAAGTGGGGGTATTGGGGGATGATACCGTGGCAGAAGAGATCCTGTCCTTGAAAGACAGTTTGCATGTATGCGAACTAAGACTTCTGAGAAGCTAGGTGGTTGAGACAGTGCAGAGAAGACCTCCATAGCCACACAAAAATGCAGGCACTGGATGGGACTGCCTCAGGGATCACGGTATGTAACGTCACAGAAATAGGGACAGGAAAATGTTATTGTCTGTTTCATAGATGATCTTGAACCTAGCTAGTTGGGGTGCAGTTTAGTTCCCACTTGTCAGCAATGCCTGCTTATATAGGTCTGCCTTTTCATGGAAAATAACAGGCACAACTTATGTTAGCAAATAATTTCTCATAATAGACATGGAGGTTTTTCTTGCTTGTTGACTATGCAGTCACTTCATGTGCCTCCAGGAATGTTTCCCCAGGTCAGATTTGGAGAAGCAGAATTGTCTTTCAAGTAGCTTGGGCCAATTTATTCTTCACCATCAGTGTCTAAAATTAACTGTTTCCACTGTTATTCTTCAATACACTATTACTTTTTAAAATTTTCCAATCAGATGAGCACATTTATTTTTGCCTCATATTTATAGTGAAGCAAGCTGTCTTGTTAAGATTATATGTAGGTGATATATCAGAAATGTTATTTTTTCATAATGTCTCCATCCCCAAAATACTCTGTCTCATCTCTTCATCTCTGTATTTCCCCTATAATCTTAATTTTAGATCCTTTCATTCCAATCTATGTTTTTTTAAAGATCTTGATTTGGAGGACTTGCAAATAAACCACTGAAAGGTTATCATTGAAAAACTTGAATATTATTTTTTTCTTAATCTAGTTATAATAGTGTAACTAAATCTATGTTACATTAGTTTTTTTCCAGTGAATAATACAAGAACTTTACCCAAAACAAGGTGTTTCTTTAGATCTCCTGCATTTTCCTGACTCTTATCTTTGAAAGTAACATGTTCTTTAGAGCTGAAGATAACCATTCACTTCATCATACACCTTGGTTTATGTCCCTGTTATTTCATATTCTGTGGCATTTGTTAATGGAGGCTCTAAAATATTCCTTACTTTGTTTCATTTCCTGTTATAAAACATATAATTTGGATTACCAATTCTTCTGTCGAACATGAAGTGATTCTTACTTAATGAGTTAGTTCCCAAAAGTCTAATTTGAAGGCTAAAATAATCATGAATCAAAAGGCCTCTGTTTTCCATATTAACATCAACAAGTAAATAATTTTCTGTTCAGTTCTACTTAGATCCTTATGAACAAAGGAAACAGCTACTTCCAAGGGCTTTATCTGGATATAAATTTCCTTATTTCAGAAAATATAAATTTTGATACAGATATATTAGTAAATATATTTTTGTCATAGTTTGGATTTTTCTTCATATCCTGTCTTTATGTCTCACAAACAGAAAAATGAAAGCTTATGATCACTTTGAATTACTTTAAAAGTATTTTGATACTAATGAAAGGACTAAAAAATAAGAAAGCAATCATGATAGAATTGATACTAAATTTCCTTGGTGTTATAATTCTTAATTGTTAATTATGGCTATTACCAATAACATTTACTTAATTGTAAGCATATCAACCAAATGCAATGCAAGACTGAAGCCTGAATTTAAAAAATAAAAACTCTCTAGAGGACATGTGGATAATTAGAGAAATTTGAATATGGATCTACTATTAGATACTAGTATTATATTAAGATTAAATTTCTTTATCATTATAGTCATGTAGAAGATTACTCTTTTTCTTAGGAGATATGGGTCAAAAATTTGAGGGTACTGTCCTGAAATCAACAATATACTTTCAAATAATTCAGAAAAAAAAAACCTGTGTATGTGTGTGTTTATGTATATATACAGAGAGAGAGACAGCAGGAGAAAAAATAAATGTGATGAAATGCTACAAGTGATTACTAGAAATGTGTGTACATTGCACTATTGAACATGTGTTCATTGATAGAAACGTTTGTTCACTGAAGTAGTTTTTTTCCATTTTTCAATAGAATTGAAACTTTGCAAAAAAAATTGGAAGGAAAGTAACTACAGTTAGTTAATGAAGGGAAATTTACATTCTGTTGTGCCTATGAAGAGCTCAGAGAGACAATATCTTATATATCTAAGATAATCATTAGGTCTGTGGTTGGAAATGTTCTAGTAACTTGAAATAACTTAAGAACATCACTTTGCTCCAAAATAATAAAATTAGCTCACATGTGTAGATCCCCCAAATTACCAGTATAATATGAATGTTTTACACAAATTTGAAATACTCTTCACTCCTCCAGAAAGCTTCTCAAGCTTGGAAACACGAGCTTCTTACAACTGACGTATGCAAAAAAATGGTCTAAAAATATGAGTATGAATATTCTGGTCAAACCAAGTTTATATTCAAGCACATATAGATGTGCTCAAAAAAAGAATGAGCAGATCTAAAGATAATTCAAGCAAAATTCAAGCAAAAGTACTTGTGCATGTACTGCCTTTAATACCAACAGGGAGACTTTCCCAAATCACCCAGATGGCAGTTTGAAAAGCCTCATCACTGTCAATCACATTTACTTTGCATATATCTTGCCACACAGAAAAACGCTTATCACAACTTCATCCAGCAAATAATTGAGAGTCAAATTGGAATTTATTGTCATTGTATTCATCTCTAAAACTACATTCCTGTGACCAAATTCGAGTTGTGCTGTCCCTGCTCAGGTTTTTAGGCCGTCTTTCAAAAACGCAGATGCTAAACCTGTGTAGAAATTAGCAAACAGGGACTGAAGAAATGACATAACAAATACTTGATAAGATCAGTCAAAATTTTAAGTAAAATAGTTTAAGAAATGTCCAAAATGTGACCATGAGGTAAGAGAAGTGGAGTGTTTGGCTTAATTTCTCTTCATTGTCTAACTCCATTGAATGCTTGCTTACATTCCCGCTCACTTCTGATCTGGTAAATGAGAAAAGCATTTTAGATGTCATGAGATTGGAACTGAGTTCTGCTGAACTCAATAAAGTGTGAAGAAAGGGTGAGAAGAGAAACGACAGATAGAGTTCACAGTCATAGGGTTTGTTGCCTCCTTTGCTTACCTTCACTAACCAGTCCGTGCCTTTGGTCCTGCAGAAATACCACGATTGACCATACAGAGATGAATAAGCCAGCCAGTGCTTTGACCAGAAACGTTCACAAGCCTTTGGTGAGTCTACTTTCCCTGATAAAACCAATAAACTAAGCTGGTCATTGCCCTTGCCATTCTTTTTATAACTGATCCTATGGAAAAAGTTGTTTTTGCTCAAGTCTGATTTGTGCTAAAGAAGAGTGGGAAGTCCCAAGAAGGGGGAAGGCAATAACTGACAAACCCACATCAAGCCACAGAATTGTGTTTCTTCCCCTTTTTGAAAAATGAAACCTATCTATGAAACTGCCTCTTGTTAAAGTAGTTTATTGCTACATGTTATGTAAGAACCCTTAAACATAAATGTATTCCTCTCACAAATTCCCTGGGACCCCTCTCCCTAAAGAGAGCTAAGTAAAGATGATTTCGCAAATTCCATTTCATCATTAACCTTTAGTTTTTGAGAAGTGTTATTTCTCAGTTGGACTCATAATTTTAAAAATACAAATGAAAACAGTTTTATCTCTCAAATTAACGAAGGTTTAAAAATTCAATAGTACCCTGAGTGAGCAAGGTTGTGGGGAATGAGTCACTCTCATACACTATTTGTGAGATTATAAACATTTTCAAAAGGCAATTTTCCAGTATCTGTTATTTTCCAAAATATTAAATATTCATACCCATTGGCCCAACAATACCATTTCCAAAATTTATCCATAAGATATATTTCCACCTCTACACAAAGATATGTTAAAAGATATTTGTGGCAACATTAAGAAACAACCAAGAAAAAGTATTCATAAATACGATATTGTCCAAATACCTGGGAGTATATCCTTACTGTAGAAAATGAGTGAGGTAATTTTATGTCTAATAATAGGAAAAAATCTCCAAGATACATTGTTTCAAAAAAGCATGGAAGACATAACATGCTCTAATTTGTATTTTTAAAGCATAGACTATTTCTATAGGGATATACAAGAAACTAGAAACAACCAATTGCCATTTGGAAATGAGTCTTAATTTTCTACACTATATCTTTTTGAAGTTTCTACTGTGTATATGTATAACTTTTCCATTTTAAAAAATAGTATTTTAAGTCACATTTAATTTTACTGCTCAAATGAATCTTTACTGGGTCTGTATCTTTATTGGAGGACAGAGAAGTCTGTCTGCCAATGGGTCAGTTATTCTAGCCCAAAAGCACTAAAAGCAGAAAAATATGTACAGTTCTCAAAATAATTTCACTAGTTTGCCCTGATGGCTTCAATTAAACCAAAAGAGAGTAATCCTATCCCAAATGATATCTGATTCTGTTATCTTTTTCTACCTAACTCTGATCAAACGTAAATTCCAGATTCTGGCCTTGATTATTTCAGGGCCCAAGATCCTCATGAACCTTAATGAGCTCAGCTTTGTTACCTATTCCCCTAGGTGTTGGGGCCCAGGCCTGTAGAACATCAGTTCAGTTCAGTTCAGTTGCTCAGTCGTGTCCGACTCTTTGCGACCTCATGAATCGCAGCACGCCAGGCCTCCCTGTCCATCACCAACTCCTGGAGATTTCCAAAGAAATCTCAAGAGTCTTTACATCACTGTAATACTGGCCAATACTGTACACTAATTACCTTATAAGAGAGCCTGATTTTGCATAAAATCTTTTTGAAGATTCAGTTCAGTCACTCAGTCATGTCTGATTCTTTGTGAACCCATGGACTGCAGCGTACCAGGCCTCCCTGTCCATCACCAACTCCCGGAGTTTACTCAAATTCATGTCCATTGAGTCGGTGATGCCATCCAACCATCTCATCCTCTGTCATCCCCTTCTCCTGCCTTCAATCTTTCCCAGCATCACGGTCTTTTCCAATGAGTCAGTTCTTCGCATCAGGTGACCAAAGTATTGGAGTTTCAGCTTCAGCATCAGTCCTTCCAATGAATATTCAGGACTGATTTCCTTTAGGATCGACTGGTTGGAGCTTCTTGCAGTCCAAGGGACTCTCAAAAGTCTTCTCCCACACCGCAGTTCAAAAGCATAGTTCTTCGGCACTCAGCCTTCTTCACAGTCCAACTCTCACATCCATACATGACTACTGGAAAAACCATAGCCTTGACTAGATGGACCATTGTTGGCAAAGTAATGTCTCTGCTTTTGAATATGCTCTCTAGGTTGGTCATAACTTTTCTTCCAAGGAGCAAGCGTCTTTTTTTTTTTTTTTTCTCATTGCCTCTTTGTTCAGGTCTTTATTCAAGCAAGCATCTTTTAATTTCATGGCTGCAGAGATGGGAATACCACTTAATGGGCTTATTTTATTCAACTTTGACCTATGACTTATCTTGAAAAGTTATACCTTTAAAAAGTATACTGCCATTTTATTTCTGTTAGAGTCTTTTTTAATTTGTTGCATTATTTCATGGAACGTTACTTAGATCCATTTGAAAAGACAATCTCCATGTATGAACCATAACACAGACAGTTTCTCTATTAGTCCCAAATTTGACTTGACCTGCTACCACTGGAAGGACCAGACTCATTCCCCTGGGGGCAGGTTCATTTGCAGTGTAATCCTATAAAATCAGGCCTAAGGATGTCATGCATTGGAGAAGGAAATGGCAACCCACTCCAGTGTTCTTGCCTGGAGAATCCCAAGGACGGAGGAGCCTGGTGAGCTGCCGTCTCTGGGGTCGCACAGAGTCAGACACGACTGAAGCAGCTTAGCAGCAGCAGCAAGGACATCTCCAGGCTTTTGAAGCCTATAAAGCATTTAGCTGGAGGAGGTGATGGGCAGAATTGGGAGATTGGGTTTGACACATATACACCATTGATACTTTGTATAAAATAGATAACTAATGAGAACCTCCTGTATAGCACAGGAAATTATAGTCAATTCACTGTGGTGACCTGAGTGGAAGGAAGTCCAAAAGAGAGGGGATGTATGTATATGTATGGCTGACTTATTTTGTTATACGGTAGAAACTAACAGAACACTATAAAGTAACTATATTCCAAAAAAAAAATTTTTTTTTAAACTTAGCTGTAAAAGGTCATAGTGACTTCA
>SJXQ01010342.1:11000-24170 GCA_006408695.1 Aepyceros melampus | reverse complement strand
GTCATAGTGACTTCAGGGCCAAATACTGTTTCATTTTATTCTAGTGTAGGTTCAACCACAACCAGATATACTATGAATAGCCTAGAATGGGTCTGACCTACCTCCAGAAACACTTTCTGATGGGGTCCCTATGAGCTCACCTGCAGTGCCATGCCATTACTACTCTTTGGGGGGATTCTGTCTGCTCTTGGTTGGGTTAAGTCACATTTATTGTTTTATGCAAATACAGGCTGCTGAATTTTTATTATATTCACTCTTGATTTTGTCTCAAATTACTCATTTTATCATCCTTTTCAGCAAATATTTTCTGTAATCAAAAAGTTGGCACTATGTCAAGTTTACTCTTCTGATAAGACTTGAGCTTATGAATTTGGCTTGGAACTGCTTTCTGTTTGCTGACTTTAATGTAGCAGAATTACATCCTTTGTAGCTGAAATCTTATGATACAATTTTCTATACATCTGTTGTACAGCTTATGCCTCTAAATGGATATTATTCCTGTTATTCAGTTGCTTCTCCTGGTGTCAAAACTTCCTCAAAGCTATTTCCATTATGATATCATACATACTTACCTCACCCCCAATGCTCATGATTTCCCCTGTCCACTCTCTACTCACTTCTAAGTGCTCTTCCCAGCACTTTCTTCCTCAACATTTAGTCTTTCTGTCATGTTCTACTTGCCAATTGCCAGCTCCAGATAAGAGCCATTATTGCCTTTCCCATAACTAGAGACTAGTATGTATGTAGACAGCAAATATATATGTGTGTTATATATGCACATACTCACAACTGATCAGTTCCCAATTTTATTCCATTAAACTTCAACTCTTTCAGTTTAAATTTTTTGTCTTCCTGAAGTGTGCTCTCCAGCCATTTACAATACAGTTTTCTCTGTTAAGATCAAATGACCCAACTGAACCTACTTTCTCAGAGTTCCCAAGGCCCCTGAGTCATCAAATCTAATGACCATTATTTCAGCCTAAGCCTCTTTGACATTCTACAGTATCCAATGCTATTCACTTACTTCTGTTTTAATAGTCTGTTTTTTAAAAATTCATCTGCATGATAGAAATTATAAATGACACAAAAATGTATACAGTGAAGATTAAACCCCTCTCTTCATCTGATCTCCAGCTCCCAGGACACTCCGGAGTAGCAATTGTGATCTTCAGTTTCTCGTGTATCAATTCAATGATTACATCTGTCCTCTTTTGTATGCGACTTCCCTGGTGGCTCAGATGGTAAAGCATCTGTCTACAATGTGGGAGACCTGGGTTCGATCCCTGGGTTGGGAAGATTCTCTGGAGAAGGAAATGGCAACCCACTCCAGTACTCTTGCCTAGAAAATTCCATGGATGGAGGAGCCTGGTGTCCATGGGGTCACAAAGAGTCGGACACGACTGAGCAACTTCACTTCACTTTCTTTTGTATGCAAATAGTAGGATGCTATGTATGCTATTTTGTCCCTTGTCTTTTATGTGCAAACTTTTCAGTGTCATGCAGGTTGACCTCATCCATTTTAGTAGCTACACTGACTTCCAACACATATCTATTCCAATAATAATATATTTACTCAGTTCTTTATTGATGCCACCTCTCTTTTAGGGAGGTTTCCCTTCTACCACCCAGTGGATGTGGTCTCATTGCACACTGCTAATTATTCTATCTCTTCACTTTCTCCTTTCGAAGCTCTTTGGTTTCCTATCAACCATCTATTTCCTAGAACTGAAATTCTTGCTTTTCCCCCCACCCCCAGTGTCTTATCTTAATAAACTCATAACTGGCCACACTTCTATTATCTTTGGATGACCTGGGAATCTGTATCTCCAATCCTAATGTCTTTCTCTCATGACCCCCAGATCTTCACTTTGCATCTCTGACTGCTTCACATAAATAACGCCAAATCTTTCATCGTTTGTTTTTTTTTTTATGTGTACCATTTTTTTAAGTTTTTGTTGAATTTGTTGCGAGTGGCTTCTTATTTTGTGCTTTGGTTTTGTTTTGTTTTGCTATGAGGTATGTGGGATCTTAGTTCCCTGAGCAGGGATCATTCCTGCACCCCCTGCATTGTAAGATTAACCACTGGATCACCAAGGAAGTCCCCAAACCTTTCATCTTTTGACCCCAAAACTCATATCCTTACTTACCTTTATAGCATTGCCCAAGCTCAGTACCTCAAAGTCATTTCTATTGGTTTATATTTTTCACTGTGCTGGGTCTTCATTGCTGAGCAGACTTTTTCTCTGGTTGTGGCGAGTGGGGGCTACTCTTTAGATGTGGGATGCTCATTGTGGTGGCTTCTCTTGTTGTGGAAAACAGACTCTAGGTGTGTGGGCTTCAGCAGCTGCAGCTCCTGGACTCTAGAGCACAGGCTCAACAGTGGTAGCACATGGACTTAGTTGCCCCATGGCATGCGGGATCTCCCAGAATGGACCAGGGTTAAACCTGTGTCTCCTGCATTAGCAGACAGGTGCTTTAGCACTGAGCCACCAGGAAACCCTCAAAGTTCTTTCTAATTCAGTCTTATTCCTGATCTCTACAATTAGTCAGCAGTGCCTGTTAAGTTGATTCAATAGATCAGAGCAATTTAAAACTGAATTTGATCTGTGCTGCCAGAAAAACTGAGCAAACAAAAGCCCTGGCACCCTTCTGATAGTACATAATGGTATAAAGGTCAACTTTTTTGTAATAACATATAACTTGTAACATCTCTAAAAACGTGATTCTATTTTTCCACATTCATTTTTCACACTTTATCTTGGGCATTTTTATAATCACTCTTTCCTGCAGATGCAATTACAGTATTATATATAAGTTTTAGTACATTGCTGCTGCAGATTAATTTTAATTGATAGTCTATAAAAATTCAATGAACATATGAGAGTTTAGGAACATGTTGCATATTCCATAGAGTAGAATTAATATGACATTTAAAAATTTCTCACTATACTTCAGTGGGTCTAATTTATACCAAAGAAATCCATAAGGTAAGCTCCAGGACAGTACTGCTTATCTTGAGGATGAAATGACAGATTATAATTGCTTTATTAAGTACAACATTCTGAATTCCTATGAAGCTGTAATGGCTTGTTGCGCACTAGAGATTTTGTTATGTAGAATATAATTGATTGTAATGGATACTGTTTGCTCTTGAATAACTCCCATTTTCCACCTCAGAAAGATTTTCATTTTGACGTCAAATCATATGATTACTGCTTTGTAAAGTTTCTGAAGCATTTTGTAATTTTTCCAGTTGAAAAATGATTCAAAATTGAAATATGATGTAAACTAAAGGGGCAAATTGAACTTAATGCCATATGTTTTATTTTAAGGCCAAGTATCATCCTCACTGGCTCTTACCATGAACTATTTTGGCTTCTGTTTTCTGTCAGTCTTTGCTATCACTTGACATTCTCTGCCTTAAAGATTTAGCAAAAATCTCTAACACCAAAGTTGAAATCTGTATCATTAACTCTACAGTAAATTTTCCTTGCAAACGCTTTTGACAGAGTTTTGCTACAAGTTCTTGCTTCTTTTTGCCCATCTTTACATATTTCTGAGGGCTTCCCTGGTGGCTTAGATGGTAAAGGATCCACCTGCCAATGCAAGAGCCGCAGGAGATTCAGGTTCAGTCCCTGGGTCAGGAAGATCCCCTGGAGAAGGAAAGGACAACCAGCTCCAGTATTCCTGCCTGGAAAGTTCCATGGACAGAGGAGCCTGGTGGGCTACAGCCCATGGAGCTGCAGTAAGTTGGACATGACTTACCGACTAAACAACAACAACAACAACACACACACTTCTGCCTCTCCTAGTTTTTATGT
This sequence comes from Aepyceros melampus, assembly GCA_006408695.1. Lineage (NCBI taxonomy): Eukaryota > Metazoa > Chordata > Mammalia > Artiodactyla > Bovidae > Aepyceros > Aepyceros melampus. Next base: position 20,349 of record SJXQ01010342.1, on the reverse strand, counting down.
TTTTCTCTGTCAGCTCTTCCCTCTCCCCCTAGTCTGATGTCCAAGTCTCAGGACACAGAGATACTTCCTCCTCAAGTCAAAATAAAGCTTCACTTCCTCTGCCATAAGTTGGCGTTGAAGAGAAAAAATCTTCTGTTCCTGAGTTGAGCAACTGAGAATATCCATTTGACTGATGTTTGTTTACCTCTTCTTTGAAGATCACACCAATGAGTATTTGCCTGAACTCTGCTTTAGTTCTGTAACGATTTATTTCTGCTCAGATGAGGAGGTCAAAGACTCAACCAGATTCGTGGAGAGTCTCAATTTCCTCGCATTAGTTTTGTTTCTTTGTTTTATTTGACTACAATGGTTCTTAACAGCAGCACGCAAGATCTTCAGTTTTCGTTGTGGCATGCAGGATGTTTAGTTGAAGAACTCCTGATTTTTTTTTTTTAGTTGTGGCCTGTGGGATCTAGTTCCCTGACCAGGGATCAGACCTGGGCCCCCTGCATTGGGAGTGTGGAGTCTTAGCCACTGGACCACCAGGGAAGTCCCTTCATGCATTAGTTTTACCCTAAACCTAGCTCTATCTTTTTTGTCTGCCTTTCAGCTTTTTAAAAGAAGAAAGTAAAAGGCAAAGTTGAATCTTAGTATTCCTTCTTATTCATGCCTAGGACTGAATTAGATGAAAAGGATATATTAAACCAATAGGTTAAAATTGGGGGTTTTTTTTGGATAAGGTATGGATTTCATTTTCCTTAGCATCCTTATCTCTGCATTTTTAAATAATCTGAACTATAATACAAAGAATGAGCATAATAAAACTTCATATCCAAGGGATTTTGAGCTCCCCAAATGTGTCTTTCTCCCCCAGCCTGACTGATTTAGAACGGTGGCTCTGGAAGGCAAAGTGAAAGTATTAGTCGCTCAGTTGTGTCTGACTCTTTGCAACCCCATGGACTGTAGCCCAACAGGCCCCTCTGTCCATGGAACTTTCTAGGCAAGGATACTAGAGTGGAAGTGGATCACCATTTCCTTCTCCAGGGGATCTTTCTGCCCAGGGATCGAACTTGTGTCTCCTGCATTGCAGGCAGGTCCCCCAGGAAAGCAAAGGTCCCAAACAATTTATTTTATTTTTAGTTTTTTTTTTTTTTTTTTCAGCTGTGTTGCACAGCATATAGGATCTTAGTTTCCCAACCAGGGATTGAATCCATGCCCCCTACATTGAAAGTGTAGAGTTGTAACTATTGGACCACCAGGGAAGTCCTGCAAGCAATATTGCTCTACACCCAGATTTCTAATCAAAATTTTAATTTTTGTCACCAAGAAGTTATTAGAAGTTCATAGAAGTCCTTCGTGAGAGCTGTCTTTTCAGCTCTTAGATCCTGGCTTAAAGGTCACACAGCCTAGAAAAATTAAGTCTGCATCATCTTTATGAGCTCTAATTCCACCAAACTATGTAATTTGGGTAGATTTCTGAAGGAAGAATGACTATCCACTCTGAAGCCATGTAGAAGTTTCTAGTACCTCAGAGAAGTTCTAAATTTCAAAAAACTGACATTCTCTTTGGAATTCTTCTTAGCTTTATTTTCCCCCTTGATTCTATTTTTATCATGCCATTATACTGACTCATGTTTACAAAGGCAGCCAGGGACATATGAAGCCTATGGAGAAGAAACTAAAACTTCAGTCCAAATAACATTTCACAAAGCAACAGGGAAGTGAAAATAGTGCCGCTGAACTCTTTTGTCTCCAGATTTCCTCCCTTAGTGGAAAGTCTTCTGGGGTGGAAATTTTCCATCTCTGTCTCCTACTGGCCACATCAAGCCTTCCTTTGGTTCCTCTCCCCATAGAGTAAAATTCAAGCAATGTGTGTATTGGATTATAGATTCAAGAGTTAGCTTTGTTTAAGCAATTTATAGGTACCAGTCACAACAACAAATAGTATTCTTTGTAACTCTTTCCCTTGCTCTTTAATTCCTAAGGATGAGGTGTTGAAGGCTAATGAAAAACAACTCAAGGTAAACACTAAACCTACAAGTCACTCCCCCATTCATGTTTCAGTTCAGTTCAGTTCATCGCTCACTTGTGTCCAACTCTTTGCGACCCCATGAATTGCAGCACGCCAGGCCTCCCTGTCCATCACCAACTCTCGGAGTTTACCCAAACTCATGTCCATTGAGTCAGTGACACCATCCAGCCATCTCATCCTTTGTCATCCCCTTCTCCTCCTGCCCCCAATCCCTCGCAGCATCGGGATCTTTTCCAATGAGTCAACTCTTCGCATGAGGTGGCCAAAGTATTGGAGTTGGAATTCCATTCATGTTTAGTAGAAATCAATTCATTGTCTTTAAAGTTTAGAAAAGAAAGCAATCCCTTCTATCAACTTTCTTTAAGGAATTACTATGATGCGTATGATGATACAAACTTTCTTTTGGGGGCTCTTTATCAGAAATTCCCATCAAATAATGAGGTTAGATAGGACTCTAATCCAGTGGATTTACTTAATTGCCCAGATATCATGTCAAGTCAATCTATGAATCTTGGCTTTACTTTAACATCTTTTATGGCAGTGCTTCTCAAGCTTTGGCATGTACAGAAATCACCTGGGAATCTTGTTAAAATCTACTTTCAGTAGGTTTAGGGTAGAGATTGACAATCTGTATTTCTAGCAATCTGCCAATAGATGACAAGGCTGCTCGTGCACATAGGACCACACTTTGAGCAGCCAGGTTTTAAGGTACCTGTATTCTATATCTTAACATGAGTTCAAACATTATTTCTAGGATGATCATTTCTTCTCTGCTGTACTTTTTTTTTTAATTATGAAAGTATCATAACACATTTACAGGAGTCTTAGAAAATACAGAACAGAGCTACATACAGTTCCACTATATATTGCAATGATTTTTTAAGTAGATAAATTAAGATTTTTAGTTGGAGTTTCAGTATCAAACTCTCAAAAATAAGAGAATGAATATATAGAAAAGTAGAAGGATATAGTAGACCTGAAAAGCACCATGAACCAATTCAACATAATTAAAATTTATACAACAGTAGGATACAAATTCTGTTAAAGTTCCCATAGACTATAAACTGGAGACACTGGAATGTACCCTAAGGACGTAAAACAAGGTACAAAAATGTCATGGTCTAAAGGTATTGAAATCATGCAGAGTCCGTTTTCTTATCATTGTGGGATTATGTTAGAAATCAATATCAAAAGATACTCAAAAATTACCCACATACTTTCAAATGCAATATGACATTTACCAAGAGAGATCTTTGACTTAGAACAGGAGGCTTTTTTAATAGGAAAAGTTTTTATGTGCAGCATGCCTACTATGTATTTTATACTGACCACTTTGTGTTTAAAAGTTTAATTTAGGTCATTTAATCCTCAAAATAACCCTACAGATTAAGTATAATTATTTTTTTTTTACAATAAAGAAAATTTTGCTTTCAGAGAAGTTAACTGTTGGGTCCAGGTTTCTCTGCCTCAGAGAAAGGCAGAGCACGATTCTTTATGTGTTATGTACTAGGTCTTATACAGAATACTTCAAGAGAGAAATGAGAAACAGTTTCTAGCCTTTAGAAGTCAACATTACAACAGCAGAATTTGGACATATACATACAAAGATAAATTCAGTTCACTTCACTTCATTCACTCAGTCGTGTCCGACTCTGTGCGACCCCATGAACCGCAACCCGCCAGGCTCCCCGTCCATCACCAAGTCCCAGAGTTCACCCAAACCCATGTTCATCGAGTCGGTGATGCCATCCAACCATCTCATCCTCTGTCATCCCCTTCTCCTCCTGCCCTCAATCTTTCCCAGCATCAGGGTCTTTTCAAATGAGTCAGTTCTTCACATCAGGTGGCCAAAGTATTGGAGTTTCAGCTTCAAAGAACTGTTAAATATTGTACTAGTATTGGAGAAGTTAAGACTATTGAGTTAAATAATGCTAAAATTGGAAAGGAACAAATGAAACCACATATTTCTGTAAAATTACTTTAACTCTCATTAATCTCTGTTAAACTACAGAAATATTTTCAATAGAATTTAAATACTGTCACTGGCATGCTTAACAGATATAAAGCATATTTCAAGAGTTTAGAAAAGGAGCTCTTGGTCATGGAGAGGTGGGGTTAAGGATACTGTCAAAGAAGAGAGAGAGATCTTGGATACAGAATGAAGGTAAGGAGCACTGTTCATGGGGTATGAACAAAGGTGGACGAAATGGTTTGTTGTGGAGATCGAACGGCCCTATTTGACTAGAGCAGAGAATTCTTAATATAGAGACTGTATCAGTTACAATTGCTGCATAAAAAACTATACTGAAACTTTGTGGTTTAAAAGAACAACCATTTACTTAGTTCACAGTTCTGTAGGAGGTTTCTACTGGTCCAGGCCAGGCTGAACTGATCTCATCTGGGATTGCTCATGTGTCTGTGATCAGTTGGAGAATCAGATGGGGGCTGACTGGCCCCAAGTGGCTTTGCTAACATATCCAAGGGTTGGTAGGGGCAATGAAGGCGAATGGGTCCTTGTCACTCATCATCAACAGGTAGACAAGTGACAAGAACATGAAAGTGGCAGGCCCCAGTGAACCAATGTTTCTCAAGACTTTGCTTGTGTAACATTTGCTAACATTTGTTGTTGTTGTTCAGTTGCTCAGTTGTGTCCAACTCTTTACAACCCCATGGGCCTTAGCACGCCAGGCTTCCCTGTCCTTCACCATCTCCCAGAGCTTGCTCAAACTCATGTCCATTGACTCAGTGATGCCATCCAACCATCTCATCCTCTGTCGTCCCCTTCTCCTCCTGCCTTCAATCTTTCCCAGCATCAGGGGCTTTTCTAATGAATCTAATGATTTGCTAACATCCCATTGATCAAAATACCTCCCATTAATCAAAGTAAATCATATGGCCAACTCATATTCAAATAATTCTACCTCTTGATGGAAGAAGAGAATTGTGGACTTTCTAATACTTCTACCTGTAGATAACAGTGAAGAGGAAGTTGGACCTATTCTGAGTGTTGGGATTAAAGAGGAGAGAAGGGCCTCCACGGCCACTGTGAAGTCTCCACTTATATGATTATCTAATTCAATATTTAAGCTCTTTGGGCTTCCCTAGTGGCTCATGGTAAAGAATCCGCCTACCAGTGCAGGAGACGTGGGTTCGATCCCTGATCCAGGAAGATCCCGCATGCCATGGAGCAACTAAGCCCATGCGCCACAACTGCTGAGCCCATGCGCCCTAGAGCCTGTGCTCTGCGACAAGAGAAACCCCCACAATGAGAAGCCTGTGCACCGCAGTGGGAGAGCAGCCCCTGCTCTCCTCAACTAGAGAAAAGCCCATGCAGCAATGACGACATAGCATAGCCGAAAATAAATAAATTTAAAAAATGATTTTTCAAAAAATACTTAACCTCATTTTAAAAACTGTCTGTAAACCATCTGCTCATGGTTTAAAAAATATAACAGTAAAGAGCTATAAAGGGAAAAGTTTCCTCCCCTTACCCCCTCACCTCCACTCCCCAGAGGACAGGTTTTTACCTTGATGGTAATCTTTTCTGGACGAGCTAAGTTTTTCTTAAAGGATTTTACAAGTTTTCAGCGTGAACCTTGTTGAAAACAAGTTACATAAAAGAAATGTTCTGTATAGAATTATTAATACTTTTATACCTTTTTAACATTGAGCTCTAGACAAAGGACCCCTGTTTTTATCAAGCATTTATTATGAGCCAGGCATTATGCATTTAGTACATAAAAAACAAGGCTCCATCTGTGCCTCCACGCACTGGTAGTAGAGTGATTTCTCCATTTCTTTGACCAGGAAAAAGAATGACGGTGGTGCTGCAGACAGGAAATTACTATTGAATGTTGGCAGTACTTTTCTTCCTGTTTTACCCAAAGATAAAAAGTAGGAATTTGAGGGTGTATTCTCGGGCGAGTTTCACTTCTCCACTATGATTCCCATAAACCATTTTCTGATCAGCACTCCAGGGTAACCCAGTTGACCCCCTCCTTGGATCTTTTTGCCTTCTTACAATTCAGGAGGAAATGAAACTGTAGTATTTACAAAGCTTTTATCCTAGGTCTGAGACAATCAAATCAAGAAAGACTGGTTCTTGCCAGTCCTCTGACTTAGGTCCTTCTGAACAGTAGGCTGAGGAGTCAGTTGCTTAATGCAAAATTCACTTTCCTAACCCCGGTATACAAAGTACTTGCCACCAAACTGTGAAACTTGAGTATCCTGGAAAAAGTCACTCCCTATAAGAATAATACCTTGTCAAATCATTCACTATATTATTTTTATTCCTTTAAAATGTAAAGTCATTTCTGCATTCAGAATCTCATATGAATGGGTAATTTCCCAGGGGAAGTTTTAAAGTGTATACTGCAAACTTTGTGGGTTGAGTTTGTTGAGTAATGCCTTTGTTGGCAACTAACACTTTAGCTAGCTTCCATGAGGAGGTTGGGAAGGAAATGGTGCAATGTTTCCCAAAGTCATCTTATTCTAAAAATTGTTGGAGTGACTTCCCTGGTGGTCCAGTGGCTAAGCTTCCATGCCCCCAATTCAGGGGACCCAGGTTCCTTCCCTGGTCAGGGAACTAGATCCCATATGCTGCAATTAAGAGTTTGCATGTTACAACTAATACCTAGTGTAGTCAAATAAATAAATTTGAAAAAAAAAGAATCATCAGAAATGTTTATTACATAGACAGATGTTCCAGCCTGTTTCCCCAGAGATTTGGTTCATAGACCTAGGGAAGGATCAAGGACATTTAACAACCATCTCAGATAGCACAGGACATTTAACAACCATCTCAGATAATACTTAGGATTGGGCAAATTTAGAAAACAGTAAACTAGGACAATAATTGTCAACCCTGGATGTACATTAGTGTCAACAAGAAGTTTAAATACACACACACACACACACACACACACACACACACCAATGTCCAGGCTCCCAACTCAAATTCTGATTTAAGTTACTGGAGTGGAGTCAGGCATTGATATTTTTTAAGAGTTCCTCAGGTGATTCTGGTGTTCAGCTATTCTGATGTGCAGAAATCATCGTCTATAGCAGTAGTTCTCAATTTTTTGGTGACAGGATCCCTTTATACACTTAAAAAGTGTGGAGGATGCCAGAGAGTTTTTGTTATTAGATGGGTTATACTAATATTTCCTGGAGAAGGCAGTGGTAACCCACTCCAGTACTCTTGCCTGGAGAATCCCCTGGACAGAGGAGCCTGGCAGGCTCTGATATTTTACACAATAGAAATTATTACTAAAAATAAATTTAATACTTATTAATCATTTAAGAATGACGGTAATAGACCCATGAATGACATAGTTTTGAAGAAAAATTTGTTTTCGAAAAATACTAATGAGAAGACTAAAGTTATTTTCTACCTTTACCAATCTCTTTAATGTTGCCTTATAGAAGACAACTAGATTCTGCAATTTAATCAGTTAGGTTAAAGATTTCAACTTGATTTATATGAAGAAAATCCAGCCTTTCAGAAATAGGCAGTCAAAAGAGGAAAGAGTATTTTAATAAACTTATCAGATAATTATAGATACCTTCTTTGACATGACAGCAAAATTCAACAAGGGATAATTTCTTAAAGGTTGTAATGTGGAATCTAGAACCATATTAGTGAACTTTTCATATTCTGTTATATTAAAATCCATTGGGCTATCTTATACTTTGGATTTTTTTTTCATTTTTATTGAAGTATAATCGACATACCATATTATATTGGTTTGAAGTATATAACATAATGATTTGACATTTCTATATATTGCAAAAGAACCACTGCAATAAGTCTGGTTACCATCTGTAACCATAGTTAACACAGTATTATGACTATATTCCCCATGTTGTACTTCATATCATGACTTATCTATTTTATAACTGGAAGTTTGCATTTCTTTTTTTAAATTGAAGTATAGTTGATTTACAATGTTGTCTTAGTTTCAGGTGTACCACAAAGTGATTCAGTTATATATATTTTTTCAAATTATTTTCCATTACATATTATTACAGGATACTGAATACAGTTCCCTATGCTATACAGTAAATCATTGTTACTTATCTGTTTTTTGTAGAGTATTTTGTGTTTGTTAATCCCATACTCCTGATTTATCCTCCTGCTTCCCTTTGTTAACCATAACTTTATTTTCTGCGTCTGTGAGTCTGTTTCTGTTTTGTATATAGATTCATTTGTATTATTTTTTAGATTCCACATATCTTATAACATTTGCCTTTGTCTGACTTACTTCACCTAGTATGATATTCTCCAGGTCCAACCATGTTACTGCAAATGGCAACATTCATTTCTTTTTTTATAGCTGTGTAACATAGTGCTGCTGTGAATGTTGAGGTACATGTATCTTTTCAAATTAGAGTTTTTGTTTTTCCCAGATATATGCTCAGGAGTTGAATTGCTGAATCATACGGTAGCTCTATTTTCAGTGTTTTAAAGAACATCCATACTGTTCTCCATAGCATCTGTACCAACTTACATTCCCACCAGCAGTGCAAGAGGAGTCTCTTTTCTCCACACCCTCTCTAGAAATTTTATTTGTATATTTTTTGATGATAGCTATTCTGACCAGTGTGAGGTAATACCTCATTATAGTTTTGGTTTGCATTTCTGTAGTAATTAAGGATGGCAACCCACTCCAGTATTCTTGCCTGGAGAATCCCAGGGACAGAGGAGCCTAGTGGGCTGCCATCTATGGGGTCACACAGAGTCGGACATGACTGAAGCGACTTAGCAGCAGCAGCAGCAGCAGCAGTAATTAAGGATATTGAGCATCTTTTCATTTGCCTGCTGGACATTGATATGTCTTCTTTGGAGAAATGTCCATTTAAAGTTTCTGCCCATTTTTAACTAGGGCTTTTTTATATTGAGTTGTACAAGCTGTTTTTATATTTTGGATATTAACCTCTTGTCAGTCACATACTTTGCAAAGATTTTCTTCTATTCTGTAAGTTGTCTTTTCATTTTGTTGATGGTTTCCTTTGCTGTGCAGAATCTTTTATGTTTGATTAGGTCCCACTTGTTTATTTTTGCTTTTATTTCTTTTGCTTTGGTGAACTGATGTAAATAAGAAAATATTTATGTGAGAGAATGCTTCACCAGTGTTTTCTTCTAGGAGTTTTATGGTGTCATATCTTATATTTAATTAAGTCTTTAAGCCATTTTCAATTTATTTTTGTATATGGTATATGGGAATATTCTCATTTCATTGATTTTCACATAGCTGTCCAGCTTTTCTAACACCACTTGCTGAAGAGACTGTCTTTTCTCCATAGTATATTCTTGCCTCCTTTGTCCAGGATTAATTG
>SJXQ01010342.1:0-10864 GCA_006408695.1 Aepyceros melampus | reverse complement strand
TCGCCTCCTTGGCATTATTTGTTCCTAGGTATTTTATTTTTGACACAATTTAAAATTTTTTTAACTTTCTCTTCCTAATACTTCATTGTTAGTGTAAAGAAATACAACACATTTCTGTACGCTGCTACCTTGCTGAATTCATTTATTAATTCTAATAATTTTCTGTGTAGTCTTTTGGGTTCTCTATGTAGAGTATCAAGGCCTTCCCTGGTGGCTCAGAGGTTAAAGCGTCTGCCTCCAATGCTGGAGACCCGGGTTCGATCCCTGGTCGGGAAGATCCCCTGGAGAAGGAAATGGCAACCCACTCCAGTATTCTTGCTTGGAGAATCTCATGGACTGAGGAGCCTGGTGGGCTGCAGTCCATGGGGTCACAAAGAGTCGGACACGACTGAGTGACTTTACTTACTATGTAGAGTATCATGTCATCTGCAAATAGTGATAGTTTTACCTCTTCCTTTCCAATTTGGGTACCTTTTACTTCCTGTTGGATTGCCATAGCTAAGATGGAAATTTGTATTTCTTGATCTTCTTCATCCATTTTGCCACCCCGTCAACCACCAGGCTGCTCTAAGTCTGGATTTTTTTTTTTTTTTGGATTCCACATATAAATGAAATCATGTGATATTTGTCTTTCTCTGACTTATCACACTTAGCATAATACCCTGAAGTTCTATTCATGTTGTCACAAATGGTAAGATTTTATTCTTTTTTATGGCCGAGTAGTTCTTTATTGTGCGCATGCATGTGCATATTCTTTATTCACTCATTCATTAATGGACACTTAGTGCATACATGTTTTAGTGCTTTTAGTTTCTTCAGATAGGTACCCGGTGGTGGAACTGCTGAGTCATACAGCAGATCTATTTTTAATTTTATGAGGAACCCCCATACTGTTTCCACAGTAGCTGTCACAATTTATAGTCCCACCAACAGGACATGAGTGTCCCATTTTATCCACGTTATTTCTCTTTAAATTGGATTACAGTGATGCTGAGGCTGAAACTCCAATACTTTGGCCACCTATGTGAAGAGTTGACTCATTGGAAAAGACCCTGATGCTGGGAGGGATTGGGGGCAGGAGGAGAAGGGGACGACAGAGGATGAGATGGCTGGATGGCATCACTGACTCGATGGACGTGAGTCTGAGTGAACTCCGGGATTTGGTGATGGACAGGGAGGCCTGGCGTGCTGCGATTCATGGGGTTGCAGGTTGGACACGACTGAGCGACTGAACTGACTTACAATGTTGTATTAGTTTCAAATGTACAGCAAAATGATTCACTTATACATATACATATATCCATTCTGTTTTAGATTCTTTTCTCATATAGACTACCACAGAATATTGAGTTGAGTTTCCTGTGTCATGTTGTTTATCTGTATCATATATAGCAGTGTGTGGGTTCATCCCAATCTCCTGATTTATCCTTCCCCTCAACATTTCCCCTTTGGTAACATAAGTTTGTTTTCAATATCCATAAGTCTGTTTCTGTTTTATGAATAAGTTCATTTGTATTACTTTTTAAAATTAGATTCCACATATGAGTGATACCATATACCTGACTTAGTTCACCTTAGTATGATAGCATCTAGATTCATCCATGTTGCTGCAAATGGCATTATATCATCCTTTTTATAGGTAAGTAGTATTCCACTGTATATATGTACCTTAGCTTCTTTATCCATTCCTCTGTCGTGGACATTTCGGTTGTTTCCATATCTTGGCCATTGCAAATAGTGCTCCAATGAATGTTGGAATGCATATATCTTTTCATATTATGGTTTTCTCTGGATATATGCCCAAGAGTGGGATTGTTGAATCTTATGGTAGTTGTTTTTTTCATTGAAGTATAATTGATTTACAGTATTGTGTTAATTACAACTAAGTGACTCAGTTATACATCTTTTCACATTATTTTCCATTATGGTTTATCACATGATATTGTTTATAGTTCCCTGTGCTATACAATAGGACCTTGTTGTTTGTCCAGTCTAGATATACAATTTGCATCTGCTAATCCCAAAGTACTACTCCACCTTCCCCTGGCAACCTTCCAGTCTACTCTCTATGTCCATGATTCTGTTTCTGTTTCATAGATAGATTCATTCATGGCTTATTTTAGATTCCACATACAGAGGATATCATATGATGTTTGTCTTTCTCTTTCTGACTCACTTCACCTAGTATGATAATGTCTAGTTGCTTCCATGTTGCTGCAAATGGCATTATTTTATTCTTTTTTAATAACTGAGTAGTATTCCATTGTATATATGCACCACCTCTTCTTTATCCATTCATCTGTTGATGAACATTTAGGTTGCTTCCATGTCTTGGCTATTTTGAATAGTGATTCTATGAAAATAGGGGTGCATGAATCTTTTTGAATTAACGTTTTTGTCTGGATATATGCCCAAAAGTCAGGCTTCCCTGGTGGCTCAGATGGTAAAGAGTCTGCCTGCAGTATGGGAGACCCGGGTTCGATCCCTGGATTGGGAATATCCCCTGGAGAAGGAAATGGCAACCCACTCCAGTATTCTTGTCTGGAAAATCCTATGGATGGAAGAGGCTGTTCAGCTACCGTCCAGGGGGTTGCAAAGCGTCAGACATGACTGAGTGATTTCTCTTTCTCTTTCTATGCCCAGAAGTAGCATTGCTGATCATGTGGTAATTCTATTTTCAGTTTTCTGAGGAACTTCTGTACTGTTTTCCATAGTGACTGCACCAACTTATATTCCCATATGGTAGTTCTATTTTTATTTTTTTAAGGAATCTCCATATTGTTCTCCATAGTGGTTGTATCAATTTACATTCCCACCAACAGTGTAAAAGAGTTCCCTTTTTGCTACACCTTCTCAAGCATTTATTGTTTGTAGACTTTTTGATGATGGCCATTCTGATGGCATAAGATGATACCTCACTGTGGTTTTGATTTTCATTTCTCTGATAATGATGTTGAGCATCTGTTCATGTGCTTTTTGGCCATTTGTATGTCTTCCTTGGGTAAATCTCCACATTATTTCTTATCTTCTTGATAATAGCCATTCTGACAGGTATAAGCTAACTTAACTTTGAATGTATATTTTGCTCATGTATGATTTTCTAACATTCTGTAGCAGTCATTTGAAAAAAAAAACACTGGTCCACGGAATTACATGGCCCTTGGAAATGCTGACATATTTCATAATTAGTGGATATAGTTTTCAAAGTTTTAAATTTTTGTTTATAAACTTAAATTTTGTCATTGGCTGCATATACTGTCAGTTGTTTCCTTGAGTGGCACATTGCATTATTTTTCAAGAAAATATCTGCTACAATTCCAAATCTGCATAGCCATAGTTTATCCATTGTTCTTTCAGGGGAGAAAATGGTATTTCCTGAGACAAGTTCAGCCCACAGCTCAGTCACTCAAGTGTTTTTCCTGGAGACATCAGTTCTACTTCAGCCAAAGTGCTTTCTGCCTACTTCACATTTCATTACAGAGAATATTTTTTAAAGTGTACTCAAGGGTCAAGATTTAATACTAATAAATCTATTTATTTAGGTATATATTGCTGAGACTAGAATGTCTGTGACATGAATTATTTACTTATTTAAGACTCACAGTAACATTCACAAAGTAGATATCATTATTCCTGTTTTACAGATAAGAAAATTGAAGCTCAAAAAAATGTTAAATAATTTTTTAGATCACTTAAGGACCAGGATTTAAAGATGAAAATCCAGATCTTCCTGGTTTTGAGCTTGTTATATTGCCACTGTACCAAGTCATTTTCATTCTATTGAACTATTTGGGCTTAAGTAAGTAAGTAAGTAAAGTCACTCAGTCGTGTCCGACTCTTTGTGACCCCATGGACTGCAGCCCACCAGGCTCCTCAGTCCATGAGATTCTCCAAGCAAGAATACTGGAGTGGGTTGCCATTTCCTTCTCCAGGGGATCTTCCCAACCCAGGGATCGAACCCAGGTCTCCCGCATTGGAGGCAGACGCTTTAACCTCTGAGCCACCAGGGAAGATTATTTGGGCTTAAATAACAGCTACTAAGACTTAATGAGCACTTCAGTTCAGTTCAGTCACTCAGTCATGTCTGATCTTTGCAACCCCATGAATCGCAGCACGCCAGGCCTCCCTGTCCATCACCAGCTCCCAGAGTTCACTCAGACACGTTCATCGAGTCAGTGATGCCATCCAGCCATCTCATCCTCAGTCGTCCCCTTCTCCTCCTGCCCCCAATCCCTCCCAGCATCAGTTCATGTCTGACTCTTTGCAACCCCATGAATCGCAGCACGCCAGGCCTCCCTGTCCATCACCAGCTCCCAGAGTTCACTCAGACACGTTCATCGAGTCAGTGATGCCATCCAGCCATCTCATCCTCAGTCGTCCCCTTCTCCTCCTGCCCCCAATCCCTCCCAGCATCAGGGTCTTTTCCAATGAGTCAACTCTTCGCATGAGGTGGCCAAAGTACTGGAGTTTCAGCCCACTTACTGTATTCTAAAATCTGTTCTCAGATCTTTAAATGTGTTAACTCATTTAATCCTGCCAACCGGGTCCATGTTAGCCATATTTAGACAGGAAGAAACAGAGACAAAGAGGTTATTTAGGTTTTAAGGACACAGAGCTAATAATTTTAGCTAGAATTTTAACCCAAGAAGACTGACTTCAAAACCATTTTTCTGGGGATAGGGTCAAAAAAAAAAAACAAAAACCAAAAACCATTTAGCTAAAACATCCCCTAATTAAAAGCACTAATGAGAAAAACCTAAAATCACATACACACACACACATATATATGTGTGTGTGTGTGTGTGTATGACTGGCATGCTGGTAATTGTGTTCTGAATAAAAGAGCTACTTAAATACATGAAACAAATACTTTTGCCTGTGAGCATATAAAATATCATGTGATCCAACGTCTTGGTTTATTCGTTTCGTTTTCTCAAGGAGAAGCAAAAACATGTGTGGAAAAACCTTCTGAAGTGTGTGGAAATTTTAGGCAAGAAGTGAATTCACATAAGTCACTAAGAATAGAGTCCTAAAAAGGAGCCTAGTTCAGTTTATGTTTCAGATTTTCAAGATCAGGATGTGGTGGCCGAGTCTGCAGATGGGAAAATGATGTGGTCGATGTCATACTGAGCATATGACAGACACCCATTGAAGAGACACCTGTTCCTGGCCAAGACCAGGGCACTGGAACAGTCATGGGTGTAACAACAGAACCATTTCCTTTAGCATTTACCACCACAAGAATTAGTCATCTTGGGGTATATTTTCTTTATCTAAAAATAATGGCCATGGTATTGTTACTTAATCCAATAGAATAGGTTTATATGTTAACCCCCAAGACTCTTTTCCTAAGTGGAACTCCATTTCTCTAGTCACTGGGAGACTCTTCATCTTGAAAGAAAGGTTATTAATTTTTAGCCACGAAAAAGCATAAAAATGCAAGTAACACTCCTCCAACTTGGCCCTCCCATGTGTGCTCCAGAAACTGCCTCCCCTGGCCCATGGGGCTCCTCCCTTACCCCCTCCCCGCTCAGGTACTGAAGACCCTGCTGTGAATTGTGACTCTGCTTTGGTGACACACTTCTGTCTTTTTTCAGTCTCCCTTCCCAAGTCCTGACTGTACCTTCTTGCCTTTCCCAGGTCAGAGCAGGGCAGAGGGTCTCTGCAAGAAGAGAAGGGACTTTAGGGGCAGGAAAACCCTCGCTCCAGAGGCAACAGCATCTACCAGCGAGAAGAGAAGGCCTATTCTGTAAATAAAGACTCCAAACATTTCAGCTGCCTCTCCTCCTCCTTCCCTCCACTTGCTCTCTTCCCCTAAGGGTTTCAGTCTGTTTATCACACACAGACGCTCCCTGGTGAGAAGGATGAGAAGGGAAGAGGCAACGAGCTCCTCCTCTCCACAGGAGAGGCTTATCTACTCCTTCATGCCCACCGCAGCCACTCAGTTCCAAACCCAATATGGGTTTCTCCTTCCTAAGGTTTCCCACTTCCCGTTATAGGCTGTATTTTCCAACCCTAGAATCCCACTCTCTGCCCACATGGACTCCACCTACAGCTTGGAACTGCACCAACCTGCTCTTCCATTTAGACCTGTCAGGAACCTCTGAGGACGTTTCCCCTGGAAGTATTGCTACACCTAGTGGTTCTGATCTGTACTTCTCATAACATAGACTCTGCCTTCATTCTGGTTAAATAAACTTATCTGTGCTAGCCTGGGAACCTAACCACATTTCTATCTCTTCATTATTTCTAGCTACTCAATATATTTTCAACATAGAGCGTGTCCTAAGAACTATTTTATTATTGGCCAAGATAAAACCCCACTTTTATATAGGAGACAAATACATTGATCCAACTTCAGTGCATACTGGGGATAAGTTGAAATCCCCAGCCCAAGAATTGTAACACAAGTCAAGCTTTGCCCCATGAGAGGGTTGGCAGAGGACCTATTCCCTCAGAAAGCTGTGTGTGTGCATGTGTGTGCACACTCGTGCTCAGTCATATCCATCTCTTTTATGACCCCATGGACTGTAGCCCACCAGACTCCTCTATCCGTGGGATTTCCCAGGCAAGAATGCTGGAGTGGTTTGCCATTTCCTTCTCCAGGGGATCTTCCTGACCTAGGGACTGAACCCATGTCTCCTGCATTGGCAGGCAGATTCCCCCCCCCCTTTTTTTAGGTATCTAAGGCCCCAGAGGGGTGACATGGCTTCCTAAATCCACATGGCCAGTGACAACCAAGCCAGGAATTGGGAGCTGCTCTTCGGATGTTCAGTCTGGCATGATTTCCACTGTAGAACTTCCTTCCTGTTGTTGTTCTTTTGTCGCTCAGTCATGTCCAACTCTTTGCAACACTATGGACTGTAGTCCACCAGGCTCCTTCCATAGGATTTCCCAGGCAAGAATACTGGAGTGGGTTGCCATTTCCTTCTCCAAGAGGCAGGCGGATTCTTTACTGCTGAGCCACCAGGGAAGACCCCCAGAAAACAGAGAGTAGTTCCCAAAACTTCCCACTACTAAGCCAAGAACAGAGCATCTGTGAGGAGTGGAAGCTCCAGCACTCTACTAGGAAAGATACTGAGAAAAAGTTCTGAATCCCCTGAGAGAGAACGGAAAAAGCGTCTCAGAGAAGGGGAGGTTGATTTGCTCCTGGAGTCTGTCCCAACTTTGATAAAGAAGTCACCTCAAGCACAGCCACACAGAACAGGTGTGGAGTGGCCCTGAGAGTCCCTCACATCAGGGCAGCCCTGCTGTGTCAAGGGGGAGTGCAGGAGGCAAGACCAACTAGGACAGCAACTGGGCTACATTGGCCATGAGGAGGTGCTCTGAAGCATAAGTTGAGGGTTGCAGCTAGGCAGAAATTTCTCCTTTACATCTGCAAAGTAGACCAAACCAGAGATTCTTTAAGATTTCAATAGTTCTTTCTCATTCTCCTCCATGAATTTCTCTTTCCCTTCCTATCTCTTGTCACTGACCTCAACCACTCCGCTTCTCCCAGCAGTCTCTCTTCCCAGCTAGAACTTAGCAACTTCGTACCCACCATTCCCCAGCCTCTGGCCAGTTCCCCACCATCCTCTTCAAATCCTTGGTCTCTCTCTAATCTCCATTCTCTGCCCTCCTCATATTAACAATTCTGAGTCCCATTCAAAAGGTATCAGCTTCTCTTTGATTGCTTGTCTTAATGGTCTTACTCCCAAAAATGATATCTTGGACTTCAGTAGTTCTTGTTGTTGTTTAGTTGCTAAGTCATGTCCAACTCTTTTGTGACCCCATGGACTGTAGCCCACCAGGCTCCTTTGTCTGTGGGATTTCCCAAGCAAGAATCCTGGTGTGGGTTGCCCTTTCCTGCTTCAGGGGATTTTCCAACCCAGGGATTGAACCCACATCTCCTGCATTGATAAGTGGATTCTTTACCACTGAGCCACTTGGGAAATGTTCAGTAGTTCTTGCCACTTAGCGAAAGTACTGACAATTTCAGTGAACTGAAATGTAATGGATCACTAAGATCTGTTATAAGGAAACAAGATGCTGAATGATCTTTAAGGTGTGCTACCATTTATGTGAAAAGGTTGGCTTAAAGCTCAACATTCAGAAAATGAGGTTCCTGCTTCAGGGGATTTTCCAACCCAGGGATTGAACCCACATCTCCTGCATTGATAAGTGGATTCTTTACCACTGAGCCACTTGGGAAATGTTCAGTAGTTCTTGCCACTTAGCGAAAGTACTGACAATTTCAGTGAACTGAAATGTAATGGATCACTAAGATCTGTTATAAGGAAACAAGATGCTGAATGATCTTTAAGGTGTGCTACCATTTATGTGAAAAGGTTGGCTTAAAGCTCAACATTCAGAAAATGAGGATCATGGCACCTGGGCCCATCACTTCATGGGAAATAGATGGGGAAACAGTGGAAACAGTGTCAGACTTTATTTTTAGGGGGTTCCAAAATCACTGCAGATAGTGACTGCAGCCATGAAATTAAAAGATGCTTACTCCTTGGAAGGAAATTATGACCAACCTAGATAGCATATTGAAAAGCAGAGACATTACTTTGCCAACAAAGGTCTGTCTAGTCAAGGCTATAGTTTTTCCAGTGGTCAGGTGTGAGAGTTGGACTATAAAGAAAGCTGAGTGTCGAAGAATTGATGCTTTTGAACTGTGGTGTTGGAGAAGACTCTTGAGAGTCCCTTGGACTGCAAGGAGATCCAACTGGTCCATTCTGAAGGAGATCAGCCCTGGGATTCCTTTGGAAGGAATGATGCTGAAGCTGAAACTCCAGTACTTTGGCCACCTCATGTGAAGAGTTGACTCATTGGAAAAGACTCTGATGCTGGGAGGGATTGGGGGCAGGAGGAGAAGGGGACGACAGAGGATGAGATGGCTGGATGGCATCACTGACTCGATGGACGTGAGTCTGAGTGAACTCTGGGAGTTGGTGATGGACAGGGAGGCCTGGCGTGCTGTGATTCATGGGGTTGCAAAGAGTCAGACATGACTAAGCGACTAAACTGAACCACTTATATGGGGGAAATACACACACACACACACACACACACACACTTCTAAATACATACGTTATATCTGGGAAGTATGGAAGAAGCTTTTAATATATACCCTTTGGTGTCCTTTTTAAAATATTTCATTTGCTTAGCTGTGTAGGGTCTTAGTTGCATCACATGGCATCTTCAATCTTTGTTGCGGCATGTGGAATCTTTAAATTGTGGATGTAGGATCTAGTTCCCTGGTGAGGGATTGAACACAGGCCTCCTGCATTGGGAGCACAGAGTCAGCCACTAGATCACCAGGGAAGTTCCTCCCTTTCATGACTTTTGCAATTGATGTTATGGAAATGAATTACCTTTTGAGAGTTTATCTTTAAAAATAAAAGGGTGTATGAGAAAAGTTATTTTCTATTCAATTATAAGCAAGACTATTTTTAGAAAACGTTTATCTACATAAGGAAAGCCACCGAATATTAACAGTGGTTATCTTTCAAAGATATCATATGAAAAAAATTTTCCTTTCTCTCCCTTTTCGCTTATTTGAGGTTTCTGTTTTATAATGGATATGTTTTACTTGTCTATGAAAACTGATAAAGTAGAAAATAAAATGAGCACTGTGAGGGCAGGGAGTGAACGGAAAATGTCTGTACTTTGCTGTAAACCTCCATTCACTCTAAAAAAAAATCTTTACAGAAATATAGATCAATGGAACAAAATAGAAAGCCCAGAGATAAATCCATGCACCTATAGACATCTTATCTTTGACAAAGGAGACAAGAATATGCAATGGAGAAAAGACAATCTCTTTCACAAGTGGTGCTGGGAAAACTGGTCAACCACTTGTAAAAGAATGAAACTAGAACACTTTCTAACACCATACACAAAAATAAACTCAAAATGGATTAAAGATCTAAACGTAAGACCAGAAACTGTAAAACTCCTAGAGGAGAACATAGGCAAAACACTCTCTGAGATAAATCACAGCAGGATCCTCTATGGCCCACCTCCAAGAATATTGGAAACAAAAGCAAAAATAAACAATTGGGACCTAATTAAACTTAAAAGCTTCTGCACAACAAAGGAAACTATGAGTGAGTGAGTGAGTGAGTGAAGTCGCTCAGTCGTGTCCGACTCTTTGCGACCCCGTGGACTGTAGCCCACCAGGCTCCTCTGTCCATGGGATTCTCCAGGCAACAATACTGGAGTGGGTTGCCATTTCCTTCTCTAGGGGATCTTCCCAACCCATTCTGAGATAAATCACAGCAGGATCCTCTATGGCCCACCTCCAAGAATATTGGAAACAAAAGCAAAAATAAACAATTGGGACCTAATTAAACTTAAAAGCTTCTGCACAACAAAGGAAACTATGAGTGAGTGAGTGAGTGAGTGAAGTCGCTCAGTCGTGTCCGACTCTTTGCGACCCCGTGGACTGTAGCCCACCAGGCTCCTCTGTCCATGGGATTCTCCAGGCAACAATACTGGAGTGGGTTGCCATTTCCTTCTCTAGGGGATCTTCCCAACCCAAGGATCGAACCTGGGTCTCCTGCATTGCAGGCAGACGCTTCATCCTCTGAGCCACCAGGGAAGTCTCTAAAGGAAACTATAAGCAAGGTGAAAAAACAACCTTCAGAATGGGAGAAAACAATAGCAAATGAAGCAACTGACAAACAACTAATCTCAAAAATATGCAAGCAACTCCTGAAGCTCAATTCCAGAAAAATAAACGACCCAATCGAAAAATGGGCCAAAGAACTAAACAGACATTTCTCCAAAGAAGACATCCAGATGGCTAACAAACACTTGAAAAGATGCTCAACATCACTCATTATCAGAGAAATGCAAATCAAAACCACAATGAGAT
>SJXQ01010341.1:257282-348146 GCA_006408695.1 Aepyceros melampus | reverse complement strand
CAGTGTTCTTGCCTGGAGAATCCCAGGGACGGGGGAGCCTGGTGGGCTACTGTCTATGGGGTCGCACAGAGTCGAACACGACTGAAGCAACTTAGCAGCAGCAGCAGCAGAGCAGGCAAATTTGGCCTTGGAGTACAGAATAAAGCAGGGCAAAGGCTAATAGAGTTTTGCCAAGAGAATGCACTGGTCTTAGAAAACGCCATCTTCCAACAACACAAGAGAAGACTCTACACATGGACATCACCAGATATCCAACACCAAAATCAGATTGATTATATTCTTTGCAGCCAAAGATGGAGAAGCTCTATATAGTCAGCAAAAACAAGACCGAGAATGGACAGTAGCTCAGATTATGTACATTTTATTGCCAAATTCAGACTTAATATGAAGAAAGTGGGGAAAACCAGTAAACTATTCAGGTATGACCTAAATCAAATCCCTTATGATTATACAGTGGAAGTGAGAAATACATTTAAGAGACTAAATCTGATAGATAGAGTGCCTGATGAATTATGGACACAGGTTAGTAACATTGTACAGGAGACAAGGATCAAGACCATCCTCAAGAAAAAGAAATACAAAATGGCTGTCTGAGGTGGTCTTACAAATAGCTGTGAAAAGAAGAGAAGCAAAACGCAGAGGAGAAAAGGAAAGATATACCCATTTGAATGCAGATTTCCAAAGAATAGCAAGGAGAGATAAGAAAGCCCTTCTCAGCGATCAATGCAAGAAAGAGAGGAAACAATAAATGGGAAAGGCTAGAGATCCCTTCAAGAAAATCAGAGATACCAAGGGAATATTTCATGCAAAGATGGGCTCAATAAAGGACAGAAATGGTAGGGATCCAACAGAAGCAGAAGATGTTAAGAAGAGGTGGCAAGAATACACAGAAGAACTGTACAAAAAAGATCTTCATGACACAGATAATCAAAATGGTGTGATCACTCATTTAAAGCCAGACATCCTAGAATGTGAAGTCAAGTGGGCCTTAGGAAGCATCACTATGAACAAAGCTAGTGGAGTGATGGAATTCCAGCTGAGCTATTTCAAATCGTAAGAGATGATGTTGTGAAAGTGCTTCACTCAATATGCCAGCAAACTTGGAAAACAGCAGTGGCCATAGGACTGGAAAAAGTCAGAGCAGTATTGCTAATTAGTGTCTCTTCTAACAACAATGGCCTCTTTATTAAACATATGGCTGTAAAATAATACCATGACTTCTATTCCTTGTTTGAGTGTTATAGAAAAAAATCATAATGGCTTGACATTTTTAGTTCTATTGAATTCTTCTAAGGAATATCTAAGTCTGGAGGCAAGACAAAAATCTATGTTTAGATTATAAAATTATCTTGGTAATGTTTTCTAAATTTTCTCATATGTAAATGAGAAAATACTACTTGTAGGGCTATTTCAAAGTTTTAAGCGATAGGGACCCCGTGAAAATTTCTGACACATGTTAATCACTCAATGAATGTGCTTCATTATGATGAATTTTTGCTCAAAAATGTATCAAGCTGAAAAACAACCAGCTTCTCCTCATACTGTAAGATTTTTAAAAAGAGAATATATATATATATATGTCTGTGTGTGTGTACATATAATTACATTTGTAAATATAAGTGATTTTTGGAGAATAGAATAATGCAACATGTACTTTCACTTCCCAGAAAAGCTGTTACTAAATTACTGTTATGTCTTGAAATAGATAGTATCCACACTTGATGTAATACAGCGATGTTACCAGTATCTATATATATGGACAAAATGAAAATCTTAGAGATAGCCTCAACTCCTCCATCTTATTTATTTTAATTAGGCAGCTAATCCCAAACTATCTCTCGAGACTTATCTTCCTCCCCTAGCCTATGTTCTCCTTGTTCCCCTATTTCCTATAACAGTTCTTATAACTATGGTAATATGGATTCTTTTTCTTTCTACATCTTAACATAACATCTTTCCAATGTCTAAACTATACATGTCCTCTCACTCTATTTGCTCAAATATGTAGGTAGACAGAAAATGATCAAATATTCCCTCTCTCCTCTATCCCAACTTCTGTTAAGATAACTTTTATTGAGTATGTACCATATATCAATCACCTTGCTAATGCTTATCTTAACTATAATGCAGAGTTATCTTAATTTGCTGGATATGAAACCTGGGGAATGAAGACATAGAGTTTAAACTGTGTCCAAAATCACACAGTAAGTGGCAGAGTAAAGGTTCAAACTTAGGACTCCAAAGTCTATACTACAAACAACATTTATATAACTATTGTCAGAGTCTTTTTCTTCATTCTACAGTAGTTTTTATACAGTTAACATTGTGGTGTATTGAGTATTCTGTCTTTCTTACTAGATAATAAGCATCTTGAAGGAAGGCATGGGGTTTTACTAATTTTTGTATACTTGGAAACTTACACAGCATTTGACAAACAGTAAATGTTTGTAAATATTTTGATCTGCTGCTTGAAATTCTATCATATCTTGCTTTGACTGGGTATTATGGTAGAAAGATCCTGTATTTTTAATTGCAGGATCTGAGCTTATACTTTAATATGTACATAGATGTGTGTTCTTCAACAAGTCAAGTCACTCAATATCCCCAAAACTCAGTTTTAAAAGTCTCTCAAATGGGAATAACGATAGTAGTGATGATAATGAGAAGTTTAAGTTTTTGGCGTAGCATACTGCTCAAATAACAGCACATGAATGGAATAAAATCCTACTTAAGGAGATACTCTAAATGTGGCTGTGCATGCATATGCTTGCTCAGTTGTGTCTGACTCTTTGCAACTCCATGAACTATAGCCCACCAGGCTCCTCTGTCCATGGAGATTCTCCAGGCAAGAATACTAGAGTGGGTTGCCATTTCCTCCTTTGCAGGATCTTCCCAACCCAGGGATCAAATCCACATCTCCTGAGTCTCCTGCATTGGCAGGCAGACTCTTTATCACTGAGCCACCAGGGAAGCCCCAAATGTGGCTGGTACAATCAAAATGAATAAACTGGACCCTCTTACAAATGTCAAATAAAGTCAGTAACTAGAATGAAGGTATAGCTTTACAAGCACTACATTCTGCTTCCAGGATTAAAGTAATTTTAATAGATGTTTTTTCCAAGTGTTATCTTTGGGTATAAAATGTGTGGAAATAGTTTATCTTCACGTTTGCCTTAGTATAATATGCATACAGACTCAGCAGGGGCAGCAGATTCTAATTGCAAGCCTAATATTTAGGAGAAAATAACATTGTCAACTCAAGATAGAAGTAGCACTGAATGTCACAAACCTGTATTGATGTAGAAGGTCTACATCATTACCATTTCTTGTATTACTTAGAATCTGCTGGTGGAAAATAGGAGCTTCTAAGAATCCTATGAAGTTGGAAGGGTGCAAAAACAGGGGCTGTAGGTAATTAGACTAAGAATTACTAATCATTGCAAACTAATGAGAAACAATGGTAGGAATTCAGGTTTCTGTGACATAAATCCAGTGAAATTTGAGAAGCACACATTTGAAAAATTCCTTAATCTCTCTAAGCTCCAACTTTTCATCTCTAAATGCAGAAGGCAATGTCTACATTTGCTTAGTTTTCATAAGTATGTTGTAAACCACTAATTGGAAAGGATTTTGAGATTTGTATGAAAAATGAAAAACATTTAAATTTTTTATTTAACATAAACAATATATTTAGGAAAAATATAATTTTGAGTTTGCCAATCTCAAGGACTAATGCTTTTAGAATTAAATATTCTAAATACACAAAGGAGAACTGTAACATCAAAATCAATTTAATACTTGCAGTTTGCATCTAAACAAAAAGACAGTTACTATGCATTAGGCAAATCAAATAAGTTTTTTAATACTATGAAATAAAAACACCATTCTTGATGTATGAGAAAAAAATGTGTTTCAATGTTTTCACTCTAAACCTCACTTTTAAAATATTGATATTAAATATTATAGTTAACTTTTATTAAGTAAGATTTTATGAAATATACTGCTATCATTAAAGGAAAAAATTATAAAGAGTTGTCAAAGTAAGAAACAATAACTTCATGAAAATATGGCCTTTCTCCATATCTAAAAAATTTCATTTTTCACTTTAAGATCATAGGTAACAAATCTCATCTACTAAATGTTTATTTAGATCACTCATTTTTATTATCATATGTTACTTATAATGTATTCCATCATTAATCTTCTCTAAAGCAGAAAATGATTATATATTAATTCAAATATAGAAGAGTAAGATCTTTAGTCAAAATGGTGAAACCTTCTCATTCTCCAGTGATTTACTGGCCACTTTTAGTATTAGACATTACTGATTTACCTATCTGAATGGTTATGCATTTTCCTACATATAGATAACCACTTAATTTTTAGTGTAAACAATTATCTTTATATGGTACTATGTTTTCAAAACATATGTCTTAACATCCATTTCAATATGGTGCTATAGAAATGGAATAAAATGATTAATCTGCTGACTAATAAGAGTCCAGTGTGTCACAGCTGTCTACTACCAAGATACTCTGTACCTTCTAGCCTGCTTGAGTCACCTTGACCTTTAAGGATGAAATAAAATGAGTCATATTTCATGCAGAATAAAATCCAGTGTCTATATCATTTTTGAGGATCCTTAGATATTTTACACCTGTTTTCCTCACCCACTGGCTTCATTTTCTTGCCTCCTTGATCCTCAGTCTTTCCTTACTATCTCACCTTTGTGTAAGGCATCTTCCCACATCCTAAAGCCCATTTCATCTTCTTCCTGAACAATTCTGGCACCTCAAAATTGATATTTTGTCATACAGAGCAATTTAGTTCTCTTTGTGGCCTTCCAGAGGGTACCCCAAAGATTTTCTTTATCATGTGATTGTAATCTATCAAGGTATTTTCTTTAACAAATGGCCACACATCTAAGAATATCATGCTGAGATCTTAGGAAGCAAACATGTCTGTGTCAGCTGTGACTAAATAGC
This sequence comes from Aepyceros melampus, assembly GCA_006408695.1. NCBI lineage: Eukaryota > Metazoa > Chordata > Mammalia > Artiodactyla > Bovidae > Aepyceros > Aepyceros melampus. The sequence goes on along the minus strand of SJXQ01010341.1, from coordinate 343,161 downwards.
ATTTTCTCAGCTACATATATAATTCTTAGAATCCATGACACCTCTAATGGTAGATGATATCAAAAAATTACTGATAGCTTTAGTACAACAAAAGAATAAAGTTTTGATTTTAGAATTACTCCAGGTTATTAGACATACTTGGATTTTATGTGTTTCTGTGTTTATCACTGTAGTGTATGTTTACTGCACAAATTATTTGTTATATGAGTTCATGTTTTATATAACAAAATTATAAGGTAGATGCCATCTCTATTTTATAAATGAGAATATTAAAACTCCAAGTAAATGTGAATTGCCCATTTTATTTCAAATGCTAGCTGAGATAGAATTTAGCATGGATATTTTCACTCCAAATCCAGAAATGTTTCTAATTATTATTAGAACAATATAGAAAATATTGGATCAGTAAAAAGTTAAAGGAACACATTTATTTTAACTTATATCTAAGTGATAAGAACATAAATAGAGAGTTTGGGAAATAATGTTGAGAAGATGAGGCATAGAAACTTGACAATATTATTTCTGATAATTATTAAGGAAATGCTTTACTACGGGTTGAAGGCAGAAATGTTTGACTATAAAAGGGAAAAGCTAAGGTGAATATTATGGGAGGGTAATTCTATCTAAAAGATATAACACAAACTTATTCTGTAAAATTCTTAATTAAATTTTTGTATTTGTATATAGACCATATATCAATCACCATGTTATAGATTTTCACTTTGATTAAAAGTAAAAATTACATAGAAGCCTTTCTATGTAATCCAGTCATGTCTGGAGTGGTGTATCATTATGAAATTTGTTATATTTTATTCTCCCTGTTTCATATAGCATCACTCGAGGATTTAGTTAATAAGAAACACATTGATAATGTTCACTTTTAGGCCTTTGGAAGAAAAATACATTAGTATTAAAAAGCCCACAAAATACACTGGATGAGTTTGCTTATGATGCTAATGCTGAGAAAGGCTTTTCTGTGTCTAAAACTTTCACTGAAATGTTCATAGTTTAAAAATATGATATTAAATAGGACAAAATCATCCTCTCATGGTGATCTCTAAGGTTCTTCCAGCTCTAAGTTGATGTATCTAAGTTATTGACTTTGGAAATATAATTTCCATTTGAAAGTAAACAATCCTGAAGATCAAGAGAGTGGTCTCTCTAACATTTATTGAATACAGGCACCCAAACCAAATAATAAAACTGTTTGATTGACTAAGATTAGGAGACCTGGAAAAGAGCCCTTCTGCTTGCCCTTTGTACCAGGAGTTAAATATGAGAAGAGAGAGATAGCTTGTCTATAGACAGTGGAAGTTGTAAGGACCTCCCACCTGACCCAAGTCTCAGGTCTCTGAGAGCTCTGAAATCAAGCCTGATAACTCTGGCTCTGCTGACTGCCAACTTGAATACTCTATCATTATGAGCCTTAATAATAGTTTCTTATCAAGTTCACCCAGGACACTAAGAAAATTTAGAAAACATTCACGAAGCTTTTCAAAATCCAGTCAGTTATACACATAATAGTTTAAAATTAACTTGTTCCCCATTGTCCACTTAAATTTATTTTAATTATAGAAATTTGTATTCTTTTCTTGAATTCAGCCAGTTCAGCAATATAATACTAAATGATGAACAAGGGGGGCAGATTCATCATAATGAGAGGAAGATTACAGCGAGGATGTATTCTAAAATGCTAATCAGAGGTCCTGTATTTCCAAAGTCCACAGAGATGGTCTATAGAAAACCACTATTCCCATTTGTTATTAATGGTTACAAAAGGTTATATTTTGTGTTGGGACATAGTCCTCTCCACAAGTTAAAAGTCTGCAGTTTAGTAGATTCTGTATTTCGAATCATAATAATGATAATTTTAAAAAAGCTATATTTCATAAATTATCATAAAATTATTTTATTACAATTACTCTTTGAATATAAAAGTATATACTAAATAATTAAAAATAAAACAATTCTTCAACATCAATTTTTGCCACATGGTGCTGAGCAAAGAGGGAAGAAATAAAGTCAACAATACTCAAATATTTCAACATCACCTAAAAAAATTAAGCACTAATTATTTCACTAAGTGTTCAGTCTTAACTGAATAATAAACACTTTCAGGCATTTTATGAGATTTAAGTATTTCAGTATTTCAAAAATTTCATTTAATATTGAGAGTAGATTTTTTATATATAAAACCTATGCTGACTTTTCCCCCTGAGACAAGTATGTTATTCAAAACCACAATGGCTTATGCATGAAATATTCACCATAGCTTTCCTTTAGAAAGATAGGGGGTTATTACATGCACCATGTATGAAGCTGGTTGTTTTTCCCATATCTTAACTTCTCTCTATCATTCTCACTCTATTGGAAGTTGTCGTGAGGGAAGTGAAGCTGTTTTCCTCAAACACAGCTTCTGATTCTGAAGGACCCCAAAGTAAACTGCAACATAACCTCCTGCCCTCTGGTCAATACAGATGTTTCATATGTAAAAGCAGCTGCTACCATCCGCTTGTCGCAAGCAAAATAAGGCCAAGATATGTTGTCCCTTCAAGCCAGTATCTTTTATTATCTATTTTGTCATAAGTGAGCCTGAATGGTTTATGAAAAAAGGTTTAAAGGGAAAACTAGTAGAAAAATAAATTTGTCCCTAGCCCCAAAATTTGCAGATTCTGCTGAACAGAATGAATGAATGCAGTGGACCATACCTGACCTCCTAGGAAATCACATTAGTGACTACACACTGCTATGTGAGTATCTTTCCCGCCACCCGTGCCCCAAGTCCCATCCCGAGCACTTTTTCTCCTTTTCCAATTATTTTCTCTTCAACCAAATATAGTATTCTCCCTGAGAAGAATAATGATTAATACATGGTTTTCCATTCTATCACATTCCAGGGATGTTGTTCTCTTACAACCCTTATTGATGGGTACCTCTTGTAATTGCCCTATTGTTTTCCTCTTTATGCATATCTAGGTCCATGGTGCTGCTTTTGCTGCTGCTAAGTCGCTTCAGTCGTGTCCGACTCTGGGCAATCCCAGAGACGGCAGCCCACCAGGCTTCCCCGTCCCTGGGATTCTCCAGTCAAGAGCACTGGAGTGGGTTGCCATTTCCTTCTCCAATGCATGAAAGTGAAAAGTGAAAGTGAAGTCGCTCAGTCATGTCTGACTCTTAGCGACCCCATGGGCTGCGCCTACCAGGCTCCTCCGTCCATGGGATTTTCCAGGCAAGAGTACTGGAGTGGGGTGCCATTGCCTTCTCTGATCTAGGTCCATATTTGGATCCAAATAATCCACTGTAACCAACATGGATACATTATGCTCAATTTTAAGAGTGTTTTTTCTATTTTTCAGATCAATATTACAGTTAAGGATTTTCTGATATTAATCAGTTCAATGCTAAAAGTATATGGGAGACAGAAGAAAGGTGCAGAAGGGCCACACATAAGGAGCAGGTGGACCACCCATTTCTGGAGAGGTTTGACACAGGGATGCAGTTAACAATTCAAGGGTATCAAGTATGAAACCTGTTAAGCTGACAGAGTCTGCAAATTAATGAAAAAGTTTCTTTATCAATTTCTGGTATGATGTCTTCATTGCCTTGTTTTACTTGAAGCAATGCTGATTTTGCCTTTACGGATACAGGGAATTGTCATTCTTGGCAGAGAAAAAACAGAGGAATTGTAGTTTAAGCTAACCAGGTTGGAAGCGACAACACAGAAAGAACAAGTTTATATGAACATTTTACTTCTAAAGATATCTATGTCTCTGGTGTTTATCATCATTGTATCCTCAGAATTTTGTAGAGTCATGGTACATACTAATTTCTCAGTTAATATATGTTTATTGATTGAATGACTATTTTAACAAGAGTGTTGAATACGAAGTAAATATAACTAGTTTAATACTTGAGGGGTAATATTATTTTTGATAAAATCTAAATCCTATAAAAGTTTTCATATGAATATTTGAAAACACAGAAGAAAAACACTAAAAGGATGGTAGAGAATGGTTTTTATAGGTTGGGTTCTGGAGAGGTAAACTCTTGAACTGATATTTGAATACAGTAAGTTTATTGGAGAGTAACCTCTGAAACGAAAAGAAGATAGGAAAGGATTTTGACAGTCTCAAGACAAGCCTCAGCCAGTTCCATGGGTGAGCTCTGATGCTGGAATGTCCTTGAGAATTGGCTGAAATTAGAAAGAGGGAACCTTACTTTAACCTCCACTCCTGCACTGATCCGTAATTGGGTGTGGTTTGCCCCCAGGAGGGTGGGTATATGACCTACAATAAAACAGCATACTGTAGCAGAAGGTCAAGTCTTGAAAAGGACACACAAGACTGTCAGAGGCCAACAGTCTCAGCAGCTGGAAGAATGAGTGAATCAGTCCTGAGGAATGGTTCTGGACTCTGGTGTCATCCACCATATTGAAAAGGAATAGGGTTCAGAGGGGATTTGTAAAAATTAGGTCTTTTGAGAATAAATATTATACCATTGAATAATGACAGATACTCCAGAGAAATCAAAGGCACAGTGACATGAAAGGTAATAATGTGTTCAAGGGAATACAAGTATAAATTAGATATAAATTTATAATTTGTCATAATAATATTAATAATAAGATGATGGAAATAAAGAGGATTTAGCAAGTGCTAATTCTGTATCAGAGTCCAGTTAATTATTTTACATATATAGTAAAGTCAAATATTGTTTATGGTAACCTAGATAAAAGTTATTAATGCACAAAACTCATAGTATTTCATTCCTTTGGCCAGATTTCTAAAGGGGAAGAGTTTCTTTACTTATATATGCCCTCAATTTCTCTTTTTCTGTAAAAAAAAAATGACAGGGATATTAATAGGAAACAATGAGAAATTTTTGGAAAAAGAATAGATTAATGGCTTCTGGCAAGGGAGTATAGTCAGTGTGCACATACATACACAGACACACACAGATGAGTACAAGTAAAACTGATGAAACCTAAATAAGATGAACGGATTGCATCAATGCCAATGTCCGGTTGTAATATAGTCTTTGCAAAATGTTACTAACAGGGGAAACTGGATAAATGGCACATGAATCTTTTTATTATTTCTTATAACTTCGTGTAAATTTAAAGTTACATCTTTAAAATTTTCCATTTACAGTTGAAAATAATAATAATATGAGTGGGCACTTTAAAGGGTTAACTTCTATTTGAGTTCATATTATTGACTGCCACAATAATTTAGGGGTAACTGAAAGAGATGTTGGAAATACTAAACTATTATCTAGAAGGCTTCATTATATCTTGCTTATTTCTTCTGTATACTGAGCACAGCAGACATACCTGTCTTCTGTCACCAATTCTATAAGCAGTTAAAAGTGATCCTGTCTTTGTTGAGAAATACATATTTTTCTTTTTATAGGTTTTCTCTGTTGGAACCTTAAAATAAATATACATTTGTCTCACGTGAATTACAGGTTATGTTTATAATTTGAGAGCAGTGTGGAAACCTACTGAGGACTATCCTTGAAAAAGTCAATGTTACCTCTTTTCTCGCCAAAGGAAGAGTTGACTCTTCAGCAGATAATCTAATAAGAAAATTAGGACTGCAGATGCAAGATGAGAAATGTCTGTTGGTAAAGATCCAAAACAAGCACCAAAATATGAAATGTCTTCATTCTGCCTCACTCATTCATCTCCTCTTTCCTCTGTCTTCTTTTTACATTTTTAAAAGTATTTTTAAATATCCTTCTCTTTCATAATTTGCTTTCTCTTCTTCATATCTCTTTTCTTGGGTTTGCCTTTCCTTCTACTTCCTATCACACAACAATAGTGTCTATACTTAAACACAAACGCAGTCATTTAGTTTATCACTTTATCTTCATTGTGAAATATGAACTAAGCCCTCTTCCACATTCTTCTATCTCCTCTTCAAAAGTACTACTTGTGGCTGGACACTAAGCTACAATTAGACTTTAATGTATTTTTACTTGGTACATTTTTATGTAACAATAATGAAAATTATGATAAATTTTTTTCTGAAGTTCTTAACTTTACTTAAATACATCTTTCAGCTTATCCTTAAGGATATCTCATTTTTGTCAAATTTACACCACATATTCTAGTTTATTTTACAGTGTAGGTTATTTTTATTTTATAAACTCAGAATTTACTTCCTCTTAGCCATTCCTCAGTAATTGTCTATTCTCCTCATGTGGGGCTATCCAAACTTAGCCCACTAGAGATCTTTGCTGGATACCATCCAACAGACCAGGCAAGCATCCTGCTGTGATGATTACAGATGTTCTTATTTCTGATGAAAGAGGAAAGAAGCAGCAACCCACAGTTAGCTTTAAGTCCCAGTGTACCTGCTTATCTTGATGGAAGTAGATAACTAGCTGAGTGGTCTATAAATCTAAGGCTGAAAAACTGTATCTCCTTGGATATGCATTTGGCCAATTTAGCTAAAGAAAATTATAATTTAGAATCATTTTTTTCATCCATATAAGTAGGAGATAAAAGCTGCTTTTTTTTGGTTGTAATTAACTTTGATGTGTTTCTTTCTTGGTTTTTCCAGATGTACTTAAGCTGCTGCATCAGTTTATATTCCTCTCTTTTTAACAGATTTGAGGAATCTAGATAGAAATATTTCTAAAATACTTCAAAGCCAAAATTTATTCAAAATCTACTCTTCAGAATAATGAAAAAAAAACATATTAAAAGTGTATTCAAAGGGAGAGAAGCAATTGAAGATTGCAATGAAACCTAGTTTATAATTATTTATTTAAAGGTCATTTTCCTCTGATTTCCCCAGTGGCTAACAGAAAACAGAGCCCTTCAATTCCCAGCAATAATTATAAAGAAGGACAAAGTGCAATAAAGTTCTTGATATTGTGTACTTAGGGAAAAATTCTGCCCTCAGAGACATATTTTCTTCCATATATAAATTCATAAAAAGATCTTTCAATTCATTTGAACCCATTTCAGTTGCTATTTTTAAGAGTCTCTCAGCTGTATTTAATAGTTTAGAAGTCTATTTCCCCTGACATTGCCCACAGTGACAATTATTAATACTTTTATTTAACAATTTCAACGCTTCAAGGATACTGAATATATTATGTAAACTCATATTTCTGATACAAAAGATGCTTTGTAACCTCAAAAGTAAACAAACTATGTTCTTAAAGTGATTATAAGTGGAATTCATATACTTTATTATCACAAATAAACCAATCAACACCAAAATAAACACTTACTGGTCAGAGGCCAAAAAAAAAAAAAAAATGAACAAAAGACAACAATGTGGGTGGAAGAAGCTAGAATTTTCTAAACACATAAAAGACAAAAGAAAAAATAATTACCATAGAGATACATATTTAAAGACACATTATTTCTTTGAACAGAATGTTGGAACTGTAGAGTTACAAGGCACTTACAGCAAGGATTTCTAACCTTTCAAGAGTCAAAACCCTTTTGAGCATCTGATTAATGCTGTAAGCATTCTCTTTAGAAAAATGTACAATGAACCACACTTAAAATTTTGCGTAACCGTAGGTTGTTTAAGGAAAATGTGAAGATCTCTTCGAGAGCATATATTATAGGTTTAAAATTCCTGTCTTAGATGTAACCAGCTCATATATTTTATAAAGTGTATTAACCTGCTTTATAACAAATGTAAAAGACAATCTTCAGTTCAATTCAGTCACTCAGTCATGTCCGACTCTTTGCGACCCCATGAACCGCTGCATGCCAGGTCTCCCTATCCATCACCAATTCCTGAAGTCCACCCAAACCCATGTCCACTGAGTTGGTGATGTCATCCAACTATCTCATCCTCTGTCGTCCCCTTCTCCTCCTGCCCTCAATCTTTCCCGGCATCAGGGTCTTTTCAAATAAGTCAGCTCATCGCATCAGGTGGCCAAAGTATTGGAGTTTCAACTTCAACATGAGTCATTACAATGAACACCCAGGACTGATCTTTAGAATGGGCTGGTTGGATCTCCTTGCAGTCCAAGGGACTCTCAAGAGTCTTCTCCAACACCACAGTTCAAAAGCATCAATTCTTCGGCACTCAGCTTTCTTTATAGTCCAACTCTCACATCCATACATGACCACTGGAAAAACCATAGGCTTGACTAGATGGACCTTTGTTGGCAAAGTAATGTCTCTGCTTTTTAACATGCTATCTAGGTTGGTCATAACTTTCCTTCCAAGGAGTAAGCATCTTTTAATTTCATGGCTGCAATCACCATCTGCAGTGATTTTGGAGGCAAGAAAAATAAAGTCAGCCACTGTTTCCCCTGTTTCCCCATCTATTGCCATGAAGTGATGGGACTGGATGCCAATCTGATCTTTTTTAAATACTTCTAGTGTCAGGAAAGTCACTACTCCTCAACATGCTTGATTTTTTTGGACAATTATAAATGTTTGTATTCTATTTAACTGAAGTCTGATTCTTTTAAAATTCTATTGCCACATAGTTCTGAAACCTACAGTTACACAGAATAAATCCCTTTTTACCACTCCAGTACTCTTGCCTGGAAAATCCCATTCTTTCCTTCCAAGGAGTAAGCATCTTTTAATTTCATGGCTGCAATCACCATCTGCAGTGATTTTGGAGGCAAGAAAAATAAAGTCAGCCACTGTTTCCCCTGTTTCCCCATCTATTTGCCATGAAGTGATGGGACTGGATGCCAATCTGATCTTTTTTAAATACTTCTAGTGTCAGGAAAGTCACTACTCCTCAACATGCTTGATTTTTTTGGACAATTATAAATGTTTGTATTCTATTTAACTGAAGTCTGATTCTTTTAAAATTCTATTGCCACATAGTTCTGAAACCTACAGTTACACAGAATAAATCCCTTTTTACCACTCCAGTACTCTTGCCTGGAAAATCCCATGGACAGAGGAGCCTGGTGGGCTGCAGTCCATGGGGTCGTGACTGAGCGACTTCACTTTCACTTTTCACTTTCATGCATTGGAGAAGGAAATGGCAACCCACTCCAGTGTTCTTGCCTGGAGAATCCCAGGGATGGGGGAGCCTGGTAGGCTGCCGTCTATGGGGTTGCACAGAGTTGGACACGACTGAAGCGACTTAGCAGTAGCAGCAGCAGCAGCAGCAGCCCTTATACATAATATACAGTTGAACAGCTTTAGTTTTCCTAGTATGCAAGCCAAATACCCTACAAACCATCCATCAATCCTCATAAAACATGATTTTTCAGTCCCTAAAAATTCTATTTTCCTCTTGGTATTTCAATTTGATAATATACTCCTTAAAATATAGCAATCAAAGAAGTGCATATGTGACTTTGATCAGCTAAGAATCTGTTTTCCTTAGTATAAGAAATCAAAACATGGAAGTAGAGAATTGATCACCTCTTCCTCCCAAACCTCAGTTCCACAGAATGTATGAAATTAGGAAGAACCAAATATAATAAGTAGGATCTCACCTATGTAATTATCAGGGGCTTTGAGGCAGAAGAAAATAATGCTATTAGCTTCCCAACTCTCTCCTTATTATTTTATCCATGCAATCTGAAGGAATCAAGGCAGGAATATTAAGGCAGTAAGGAAAATGGAAAAAAAAAGAATTATATTATATCCTAAATGAGTAAAATTCATATTAACTTAAGGTAGTAGTCAGTATGAGGTTTCAAAAAAGAATGTATGTTTTTCTAGTATTTATTCATGTATTGGCTCTAGGGTGCATAAATGATACAGGAATGGCCTAGATGAAATATCTCTCAAGGTTATCTTTTTTTCTTTCCAATTTGGTGGCCACCATGAGACTTTCTGATTATTCATTTGATTTCTCAAAGGCCCTACTACTGGACATGAGATGCCTGGGTAGAAAATATCATTCCAGGTACTTAAATCTAAGCCTCATTCCCTTACCATGACCACTATTATTTAATTCAGTCAAAATGATAACACAAACTTAGTTTGAGTCCATTAAGAAAACTGAATAATTTTACCCTTTTTATTAGGTCATGTCTTTTTTATATTGCATTTTTCAGTTGAATCTTGTACATAAAGACAGAATATCACCATCTATGTGTGACTAACGTTCTGTAATAGACAACAGGAATCAAGTTATCTGTATATAAGTTTAGTAGTACATCTGCTAGTAGTTCTAGTACATAAAAAAGTTGATGGTGTTGGTGGATAATCATAGTTGAGATTGCACCTAGTATCTAAAACTGAAGAGAAACTAAGCTTTCATCAGTCAAAAACTTAATTCTTATCTTCATTAATATCATTGAAAAGTATATTAGATAAGGCAAGACTGAGCAATACAAACAGAGATATGGCATAATTTGATAGGGTGCTATTAGGGACCTTGGCTTTTGTATTAGCTTTCAGAGGCTGCTATGACAAATTACCATGCCCTTGGTGGATAAAAACAACTAACATTTATTTTCTTACAATTCTTTAGCTTCTCTAACTCCTGACCCTGGTGTGCACATTTATCTCAGTGACAAAGAGCCCCAGCTCCAGCAGGATATTCACTTTACCAAGCTCAGAGGAAACAACAACCGACATAGTTTTGGTCTGTCCTGATTGTCTCAAGCTTGTGATTATGAGAACCAATTTATTCTCACTCTCTACATTTTGCACCCACCTTCTTTACTTGAAAACCTGCCCTGTGAACTTCCAGCTCAACCAACATCTGATGTAAAGACTGACAACCTCACAGATACTGCTTAACCAGCTCTTTGATTGCATAAGGTAAAGTTCAGAGGGTGAGAGCTATCGACATCATAAAGGAATGCCTAACACTTTCCACGTGGATTTCACAATTTCTGTAGACCAGTGAACGGCTCCCACTTCCTCCCATTTTAACAGGAGCATCTGTAGCACTTACTCAGGACTGTATCACCATTTTATGTTGGATGTGTGGAGCAGACGGCTTATTGCTTTAGTTTCACAGGTTTATAAAATGAGAAAGACTGTATAGCAATATCTGAATTTAAAGAACTACACCCCAAAGGGTCATCCATGGCAGAACTTAATTTACATGATAAGATCTTGGATTTTGAAATGATGTAACAAAGTAAGTCTTTTGTGAAACTTCAGAGGGAATGGGTGCATTTTGAATGTAGGGGAGATGTGAACAAATGAAGATCAGCAGGCACCCTCCCAGATCACCTCCAATGACTCCAAATTTCTCATATTTTTGTCCTTGTACCCTTATGCATCTTCTGCCTCTTCAGTACGGATTGCATTGAGTGACTGGGTGGCACATTGGCAAATATGATGAGATATACCTTCCAAATTTAGGTAACAAAAGGACTGTAGCTTTCATCCCTGCTCTTTTTCTCATTCTGGGGGAAGTAAGCTGCCATGTTGTGAGTAACTCTATGAAGAGGACTATATGACAATGAGCTAATGTCTCTGGTCAAACTGAGGCCTTCCAAAAGCTATCTGAGGTAGTTTGTGAGCAATTCTACACCTATCTAAGTGTTCAGCTGAAAGCCAGAGCCCTGGCCAATATCTTAAGTAGAGTCTCATGAGAGTACTTGAAGCAGAAATGTCAAGCTAAACCATGTAGATGCCTAAGTCACAGAAATTGTGAGATAATAAATGTTATTTTAAGGACCTAAATTTTGAGGTAATTTGTTATACAACCACAGATCTCCTAGTACACTGAAACTCTTTAAGGATTATTAGCTAAATTTGCTTCTACAAATGGAAAAATTTTAACCTTTATATGCTACTTTTACCTCTCCCATATTTTTATGTTATGTGAGAAATCCTCTTCTCAGTATTATTAAAATGTTATTTTCTTATACAAATAATATATTTCAATTAATTATGAATGTGCCTAGTTTACTATCTTATAACTGATATACCTTAATTTTAAAAAATTGCATTAATCTTTGAAACAATCTTACTTGTCCAGTCAATATCCCTTGATATAGAAAATATTTTGAAGTCAACAAATATATTTACTTTCATTTTCATTATTCTTATTGAATAATGAAGTCATCCTTGGGATGACTTCCTATATGTTTCAATGTTGACAATCTTTTTATTAATCTACTGTATGTTTATATCTTTATAGTTTTTTACATTAAAAAAAAATCTAGATAGCTTTTAGCAATCTCTATACCTTGATTATTTTGGAAATCAATGTCCTCTTACTGGTATCTTCTATTATCTGTGACAGAGACGATGGGAGGACATAGGAGCTGTGTAGTTCTGTGCTTAGTCACTCAGTTATGTCTGACAGTTTTCAGCCCCATGGACTGTAGGCCGCCAGGCTCCTCTGTCCATGGAGATTCTCCAGTCAAGAATACTGGAGTGGGTAGCCACGCCTTCCTCCACGGGATCTTCCCAACCCAGGAATCAAACCCAGGTTTCTTGCCTTTTTATTCTTTCAGGACTCTGGTAACATTAAACCATTTCCCCCTTCAAACAGTGCTTTTATTTTATTTTCTAAACATTACTGAAATAACTCTATTTTGATATCATATTTTATCACATACCTCAATGCATTTAGTATATTAAAGTTTTAGTTAATTGGCTGTTTGGTTGATGTGTTTGTTTCTACACTATGCATGAAATTGCTTCATGCAATGTTCTTCTTTGTTTTTGTTTTTATATTTCTTAAAATTTCATAAATATCTTTTTCAAGAGCTACTAAGACAGTTAATTTGGCTTCTGAATCTCCTTCCTTCTTGTCTAATAAAAAATAAGTCTTCATTATCTTAATACAAATAAATTTGTGAGTTATTCATCTCTATGTATTATTCTTCCTGTGTTGTAGCATTTATTATATTTATTTCATGTGATCTTCATAAATTATTTACAAACTCATAAGGTGAAGTCGCTCAGTTGCGTCCGACTCTTTGTGACCCCGTGGACTGTAATGTACTAGGTTTCTCTGTCCATGGGATTCTCCAGGAAGAATGCTGGAGTGGGTTTCCATTTCCTTCTCCAGGGGATCTTCCTGACCCAGGGATCGAACCCGGGTCTCCCGCATTGGAGTCAGATGCTTTAACCTCTGAGCCACCAGGAAAGCCCTTATGATATCTTTATTTCACTACATTACATTTTTGAGCAAAGAATATAACACCGGTGACCTAATTTATATTTCTTTCTAAATAAATATGCAAGCATTTATTGATGACAAAAATGTAACACAAAAGAGACTTCCTGGGTGGCTTAGTGGTAAAAATCCACCTGCTGATGCTGGAAATGAGAGTTCGATCCCTGGATTGGGAATATCCCCTGGAGAAGGATGACAGTAAAATGTTCTTCATCATTCTTTATAAATTATCTGTCTATGTATTTCTTATGTTTTGCCTATTTTATATATTTTATTATTAGCCCATGCAGTAGGATCTATTTCCTACTCTAAACTTTGCCAATATTGATGGTAATTCAATAAACACTGTCAGGGTAATTTTTAGTCCTTAATTATAATCCTTAGAAAGTGCCACGTTATGATATGAATTAAATGCTTAAAGTCATATGTTAACATGATAATTAGAACAACAGCTTGGTCTAAAATGAAAACTCTATTCCAAATACACTGAAGGTAATTTGAAATGAAAACTAACAGAGTGACTTAAATAACATGTTATCTGCAGTCTAGAGGCTGCTTACTCAGGAGAATCCTGACTAAATGCTATTCTACTTGATCTTAATATTTTCGTTAACAATCTGAAAAAGAGAATAACAACATTTAATTAAACTTCAAAGTGAAAGGATCAAGAAACTGTGTGTAAAATTGCTAAGAAAATAAACAATATAAAGAAACTAAGAGAGGTTACCAAAACTGGCAGGAAATGAAAGAGTGACTAATAAAAAAACATGTGCAAGTTCATAAATAAGAAAAATAGGTAATTTTAAAAGAATTTATTCTTTAAATTTTGGGTAGACAAGTTCCCGGGGTAGGTACTGGAATAAGAGGAACAAAGTCCAGTCCTATATTGAAGGACATCATGATCTAGAGACTAGTAAACTGGAGCGTCCTTAAAGCTAAAATTTCTGTATAGCAAAACAAATACAGTATTGTAAAGCAAAACAAACTAAAAAATAAAAATTAATTAAAGAAAAAAAAAAGAAATGACTCAGAGTCACTATCCCACTTGAGATACTATAAACCTAGACCTACATTATTCACCAAAGACTGAACACATGAATTGAGCCTTTTAAATTTTAATTCATTCCTGTTCTATTGTCATCAGGAGTAGAAACAAACAGTAAAAAGTATAAAAATTAAAGGACACTTAATTCCTGATGATACTCTTCAATTCTAATGCCTGAAGAAAATTTAAATATTACAAATTTGGCAATAAATCACTGAATGGATAAAGTATCTTTAAATAAAAACTTTTCCTAGCATATTTTCTGATGATGAAGCTGAAAAGATCTTTTGATGAAGAAAATTGCATCTACAATTCTCTTTCTTTGTTGTTCACTTAGTTCTGTAAAAGTTCCATCTTCGAATTTCTGGAAATGCAAGCAAACCTATGTATTTGTGAGATTCAAGAATTTTTTAACTACGTATAGCTAAAAACTACAAAAATAGATGTGATGATAATACTGATATCATACCAAAATACTAAGTTAAAGACATCCATTTAAAATAACTGTCTTCATGCCTTACTGCTTTCCTTTGTATCTTTATATCAAAGTTGTCTTATTCACTAAAGTGATAAAGTAAGTAAACATTTTAACTTGACATGTCAGAAACATAACTCTTGATTTTGAAGACTAAAACCTATTCCTTCTACAGTCTTCCACATCTCAGAGAATGTGAATTTCTACACTACTAGTTGCTCGAGCCAAATATGAGAAACATTCTTGACTCTTCTCCTTTCCTGACAACTCATATCAAATAACTAACTCTACTGATTTTACTTTCAAAAAAGTAAAAATAAAAAACCCATCCAAGCTTTTGCCTGCCAGTGCTACCATAGCAGAAAAAAATTATCTTATATTCTTGTGCCTTCTGAATTATTTCAATAGCCATCTGAACTGTCATTCTTTTTCTAATCTTACCTCCTCACAACCTAGTCTCCTCTATACCAACCTTTTTAAATCATACTCTGATCAGACCATTGTTCTGCACAGAATCTTTCAATGTTTTCTCATCTCACTCAGGGCAAAATCCAGAGTTCTTGCCTTATGACTTGCAAAACTCCATGTGATCTACAACCCCACCTTCCTCTCTACCTCTTTGACTTTATCTCACATTATTTTTTCTTCAGTCAGTCACCAGGCTCCAGGTACAGAAGTCTGTCCACTGTTCCTCCAATTTACGCTGCATGTTATTATCTCAGTGGTCTTAGAAACTGTTGTTTCTTCTGCCAAGAATGATCTTTCTTCAGATATTTCTGTGAATGATTCCATAGATCTTTATGTTTTTGCTCACATGCAGCTTTATCCAAAAGGGCTTTCCTCAATATCCTATGTAAAATAGTAAACTATATCTTCATTCCTACTAACCTGTTTCATGTGTTTTTTTTTAAATTTCGCTTGTCATCATCTGTCATAAATGAATATATTTATTCATTTGTTTAATATCTATTCACCTCACCATAGTGTAAGCACCCAGAAAGTAAGGATATCAGATCTCATCTGTTTTGTTCACTGCTGCTTCCCTAGTGCCTAGAACCACATGTTTTGTTTTGTTTTTTAATTTTACTTTATTTTACTTTACAATACTGTATTGGTTTTGCCATACATTAACATGAATCTGCCACATGTGTACATGAGTGGGAACCACATGTTTTCTATACTTCCAAAATATTCAATAAGTAAATGGTGCAATCTAAAAATATGTGGAAGCTACAAGGAGTGAAGTTAGCTGATGGTCTCCAGATGCCACAGCTTTGGGATTCGCCACATTTACACTGAGGGCAAGCTCTCCCCAGGATTGCTTCTAGCCAGTGACTGACCTTAGCCAGGGAACTACAGTATGCCAATTCTTGCCCAATACATGACTCCTTTAGTGAGCAATTAAAGCCCTGAAATATAAATATAGTCTCAGGCCTTCTTGCCTCATCTTCCTTCCTTTCCACTTTCCCTTCAGTGATATCAGACAGGATCTATGGTCTATGTCTCTCTACTCCGACTCTTGCTCCCTTGCCACTTCTTCCTTCACAGGTATATTCTCTAATAAATCACTTGCACCTCCAGTTCTGTCTTAGTGTCTGCTTCTAGGAGAACATAAACTGATAGAGATTACCATTTTGAATTTACAATTTTTTTAGGAATCAAAATTTGCATAATATTTTGTTTGAAAAATAACTGTGTAGGTAAAGAAAACAATTGAGGTAATTACATTGTGTATGTCTCTGTGTGTATGTCTGTGTGTTGGGGGGGTGGGGTTTCCTCTCCTTTGGGGACTTACACTTGTCTTTGTGTAGCAGCTGCCAGGATCAGTAGCTGGAAGGAGGAAGATTCAGGCACTAAATGCAAGAGAGCATTGAGAATCAAAACAAGAAAAGCTGAGCTAGTCATCACCCAAAGCAGCTAACAACAAGCAAGCAGCAGAAATCAAACTATGATGGCTAAATTGTGGGAATCTTAGAAATTGAAAAGAGGGTAAAAGTCAATACTGGTATAAAGTGAGATGGTCCAATAATGTTCTACAAATTTGAACCATGGGGCATAACACTGACGTTGCAGTGGGTTCCAGGGCATCCTGTGTGTAAACACAGCACATTCACATTACAACATACTTTATCAAACATGGAAGTAGATAAAAGTGAAACACACCTTCAAATTACATAGTGTTTATTTTAATCATTTGTCAATTATTTGTCCCTCTTCTGGTATGTCAGAGATTAAGAGCAATGTTCATAAAACAGAATACTAGGATTCATGAAGACTGCTGGGAAAATTCCAAGACAGCCCCAGAGACCAAAAAGATGTGACATCTAGCAGCTATGTGCTGGTACTGATCAAAGAACTTGATTGCAGGAACCACATTCACAAAATTTTCAGCACCTTTCTGAACTCTTTTTTCAGTTATGATTTCTTTTTAATATTATAATGATGTTACTGGTCATTATATCATGTACATACTAGTAAACAAACTCACAGATTAACTTGAGAGCTATGATGCGGCAGTAATATGGGCCTTGCTATTTTAAAATAAAGGGAAGATTTAAGTTGAAATGTGGAAATTATCAATCTAATTTATAAGACATATTTGAAGAAATCAACTTTTCAGGGTGAATAGGAAATGAAACAGAGAAGGCAATGGCATCCCACTCCAGTACTCTTGCCTGGAAAATCCCATGGACAGAGGAGCCTGGTAGGCTGCAGTCCATGGGTTGCAAAGAGTCAGACATGACTGAATGACTTCACTTTCACTTTTCACTTTCATGCATTGGAGAAGGAAATGGTAACCCATTCCAGTGTTCTTGCCTGGAGAATTCCCAGGACAGGGGAGCCTGGTGGGCTGCAGTCCATGGGATCACAAAGAGTCAGACATTACTGAAGTGACTTAGCAGTGAAAGGTTGTTGTCGAATCAGGACGCCAGGATTCTTGGCCCCCTGAAGAGAAGAATTCAATTCAGGGCCAGAGACGAGGCTTGATCGCTCAGAGCTTTTGTGTAATAAAGTTTTATTAAAGTATAAAAGTGATAGAGAAAGCTTCTGACATAGGCACCAGAAGGGGGCAGAAAGAGTACCCCCCTGCTAGTTTTCAGTTGGATGTTATATAGTCACAAGCAGCCTGTTAATGAAAGGAATGTCTCAAAACTTAGAATGGCACCAGGCCCCTCACCCATAAGATGTATTTTGGGATAATCTTGGCACCAGATGGTTTATCTTGGGCCATAAAAGTATTAACTTGAATCTTGAAGAAGGCCAGTGAAAGTGAAAGTGAAGTTGCTCAGTCGTGTCCGACTCTTTGTTACCCCATGGACACCAGGTTCCTCCATCCATGGGATTTTCTAGGCAAGAGTACTGGAGTGGGTTGCCATTTCCTTCTCCAGAGAATCTTCCCAACCCAGGGATCGAACCCAGGTCTCTCACATTGTAGACAGATACTTACCATCTGAGCCACCAGGGAAGTCCAAAGAAGGGCAGAGCACCATACAAACAGTTTCATTTACATAAATCAGAGGAACAATATCAGAGTATAACATACTGGTTTATCAAGTAGGTTCTGAGCCCAAAAGGCGGAACCGACTTGAACACAGTTTGGGGTACAGGCATAGTACATTAGCATAGCTTAAGATAAACATTTCCATAAGAAAAAAGCAATGGTTAACTTCAAGTGAAACCTGGTGTCATTATGGCAACACAGAATTTTAAGAGAAACCTCCTTTTAAATTTGTATAGAGAAGGAAAATATATTTCTAGTTTGTTTCCTCCTGCCACGTAAGAGAGATAAAAATGTCTGACACTTGCAGGCTATTTCCTCAGTTTGGAGCCCCCTGGCCTTCCTGCCTGTTACCCTCTCAGCAGTAGCAGGAAATGAAAGATTTTTGAGCCCATTAACCAATTTTAAATTAATTAACTTGAAAACATATTTTAAGTTAGGGACTGGTGATAGAGTAATATCAAACAAAACAGAAAACCCTTGCCCTTGTTGACACTTGGTACACATTTGAAAATCTTTCCCCATGATTCTTCTGTTGTACCAATTGAATTGAGGCTGTAATTCAAGACCTTATGATCACTTTTCTCAAATGCATTTGTAGAATAAAAATCATATATAAACATTCGCTAGACATACAGTGCAATGTAAAAATACATTTTAACAATTTGGAGGATTAAAAACAGAGCTGTTCACCACCAAATTGTTATTGGGAGGAGACATTTTTCAGAATATACCTATATTTCCTTCAAAAAAGAGAAGCAAAAAGGTTAGCATCACACATGTTAGAGGCATCCACTAGTATAGACCCTCATATTGTGGTAAAACTTTCTTGGTGTGACTGATTAGTAAGATGGTTAAACCAAGATAGTCTGAAACTGTCAGTGGGCCAGAAACAATTGACTGCGATGTAGGAAATGCAGAGGATAATATTCAATGCAAAAAAGATTTGACACTAACAATGTTTAAACAATCACTTCAATCTACAGGTGATAGTCTTAAGTTTCTAGTAGAAGAGCAAAACATTCAAGGTGTTGCAATATCTGACAAGCAAGATCTGACAGATGTATATTTCCTTGAATGCAATAGACTAGATAAGAGTGACAGGGAGAATTGGGATCTACTGTCTGATAAGTTAAATCTTAGAGATGTTACTGTGAAGAACAGAGTATTATTGATACAAGGAAGTCCTTGTGCAAGTTGCACAAACATAAATATACACATAATGACTAGGAAGTGAAAATGGACAAGAAGGACACAGAAAATATGGTAGTGGCAAGAGATTCTCTTGCTTCATTTGAATGAGCTATCAAATCAGCCTTTGTCAAAAGCCAATCAGACAATGAAAATTACATGACAAATCATATCACAAAATGGAATGACCCAGCCACTGGTTGTTAGGAGACAGAGCTCTGTATTCTGTAGAAGGTGACCACTGACCAGTGATTTGACTCATGTTGGAAGGCCCTCTGTGTAGTGAGGAGCCTGAAAAGATTTTAGATAAATTTAACTTTCCATTTATCGAGATGTATTCCCTGGTAAGGTTATTGGTGTTTTTTTTTTGTTTTGTTTTGTTTTTGTTTTTGTTTTTTAGAAATGGCTAAATGTCAAATCATGAAGAAATTTGATAATGCATGTAAATCCAGGCTCAGGAATGTCGCGATAAATACTATTTAGAGCTTTCTAATGTGCACCCCCTAATAGGTCTTTACTGTTCTCTTTGCTACAAGCTCTTTTAGTATTACCTACACAAATCTCTCAGGGCTGTGAAATATATCAATCTTTGGGAAAATCTGCTACAAAGACTTCCATTTAAGAAATAGAAATGTTTAATGTTTTCAGCATGAGTCTATCATTACTACAGGAGAGTATATCATAGAGCTTTTGAAGCACTGGATCAAACTTCACAGATAAGCAAGGCATCCCTCGTGCACAGCAAGGCAAAGAGAAAAGGGCATGTATAGCAGTCAAAGAATTGGTAATGGTGATTGAAGTGCACTACAAATGATATCTTACACTCTTTTTCCATAGAAGCATCATAGCCATTATTACAGTGTTTCTCTAACTGAGTAAACATTTTGCTAGGTTGGGTTCTTTCAAAAGGAAAGGCCAAGACAAAGATTTGAGTTTTAGGTAATTTATTTGAGAGGTGATCTAAGGAAACAAAATAGGGAGGAAGATAGAAGAAAAAAAATGGGACAAAATCAAGACAGGGGGTAGGGAGGTGATAATGAGTAGCTTTTGCTGAGAGCATCCCCCAGAAAGGGATCGCTCTAAGTTACCAAAGAACAATGGGACTGCCTCACTGCTAGCTAGGGTGGCTGGAGCAGCTGAGGTGGCTGGGATCATTTTCTTACTGATTATCATCCCTCACTGATTGAAAGTTATATGGAGAGAGGTGCATGAGCTTAGATACAGGACACAATCAGCTTACAGCTGAGCAAGCTAATAGTTCTGGAAAAAATTCTTTAGATGGAGAAGAAAAAAGGAGATGCTGGTGCTTTGAATGAAAACATTCACCATGCTAGAAAATGTTCCCTGCTGAAACCTCATACAGGTGGTCAAAAATACTGAGAGGGACATCAACATCAACAGTATCTGATACATACTTGTTTTGTGAATTTTTGAAAATTGCATTCAGAAATATAAATATTATATTACTGTATGCTAATAAAACAAAGTAACAAAGACCATATTTTGGGGGGAAATATGTCTGTTTTCTCCTTTATTAATTATTTCTAGTCTAGTTCAAGCTGATAAGTAAAGAGTTTTGCCTGGCAAGAGGAAGGAACATATCTAGAGAAGCGGTGTGAATTACACATACACAACCAGATGGCTCTAGTTTCTGAACAGAATTCTTTCACAGTAGTTTGGTCCTAATCATTTTCTTCAATTTAGAAATCACTACCTGATTCACACTTATAAAGACTATATCAGGAGCTTGAAACTTCAGTGTAAAAATGTTTCATTTTAAATCTTAGGAATATTGAAATTCTAGTGTTTCAAGCATGGTTTATTATTAAAACATTTTAGATCTAACTAACTGCCACTTTAAATTTAGAGACAAAGAAGTTTTAGAAAAGAAACAGATTTACTCTAGACATTTTTTTTCATATTGCTTTAATCTGATTAAAGAATACTCACTTCTCATACACACACTATTTATACCACTAGTTCAATTCAGCTCAGTCACTCAGTCGTGTCTTACTCTTTGAGACCCCATGAACTGCAGCATGCCAGGCCTCCCTGTCCACCACCAACTCCCAGAGTCCACCCAAACCCATGTCCATTGAGTTGGTGATGCAATCCAACCATCTTACCCTCTGTCATCCCCTTCTCCTCCTGCCCTCAATCTTTCCCAGCATCAGGGTCTTTTCCAATCAGTCAGCTCTTCACATCAGGTGGTCAAAGTATTGGAGTTTCAGCTTCAACATCAGTCTGTCCAATGAACACCCAGGACTGATCTCCCTGAGGATGGACGGGTTGGATCTCCTTGCAGTCCAAGGGATTTTCAAGAGTCTTCTCCAACACCACAGTTCAAGAGCATCAATTCTTCGGTGCTCAGCTTTCTTCACAGTCCAACTCTCACATCTATATATGACCACTGGAAAAACCATAACCTTAACTAGACGGACCTTTGTTGCCAAAGGAATGTCTCTGCTTTTTAATATGCTGTCTAGGATGGTCATAACATTCCTTCCAAGGAGTAAGCATCTTTTAATTTCATGGCTGCAGTCACCATCTGCAGTGATTTTGGAGCCCCCCAAAATAAAGTCAGCCACTGTTTCCACTGTTTCCCCATCTATTTGCCATGAAGTGATGGGACCAGATGTTCTGATCTTAGTTTTCTAAATGTTGAGCTTTACACAAGGCTATATTCTTGAAATCAATATTAATAAGATTAGGTGATCAGGAAACAGTATCTTACTGTAAAGAGTCAAATGAAAAAGTTTTTTAAATCTAAATTTTAAGGCTTCTGACTTGCATGATCAGTTGTATGTAGTTGAGAAATGCATTAGAAAGGAAAGTTACCAATTTTTGTCTTATTAAATTGTCCAAATTAGGAACTTATAGGAGATGGCAGATTAGAGCTGTGCTGGGTTTCCACAAAATATGTGAAATGGCAAGGGCCAATTTTATAAGTGAAATGGTTATATTTTCATATTTTGTCTAATTATATGCACACAATATACAATGGTAATTATCTTGAGGGTTTTTATTGCATCTAGTTTGTTTACTTAAAAACTTTCCCTTTCCTTGTTGAATGGTTTGTATTGTTTAAAAATAAAAATGGCTGTAAATAAAAAAAAAAAACAATGTTTGAACGCATCTATTAGATCCGAGTAATCACAAATATGATTGGTTATTAAAATAGGTAAAGGACAAATAGAAATCAAAAGCAATTTTGCATATATTATATCAATTAGAAAATAGAAATGACAAATGTTTTATCATTTGCATTTAACTTAAAAAGTGACTTGTTAGCAAAACAATGCATTTTATAATTGGTTTATTTTCATTTTATTTAAAAGTAATTCAAATCTTGAATTTTTATCCTAGCAACAAAAATATATTTATACAAAACTGTTTTTATTGGACCTCTAAACATATTGAGAGTCCTGCAGAGTCCCTAGGCTGTCATCTCTCTTAGAATTTTAATTCACTACAAATCATATTGTTTTAGCAATTCCAAATAGATCCAGTTGAGGTCAGTTATAAATCAGATTGTTTGGGACAACTTTTAAAATACATGGATTCTAGGCAGGCAAATTTAGGGAAGCCAGTTTGTACTTTCCATTCAATAAATAAATTACCTGAAAACATAAAAAGAGGACTCAATGAAAGAAAAAGACTTAACAGTTATCTGTGTTTCACAATGAGTGATTTCTACAATTATTTCATTAAAAGGCAAAAAGTTAAAGCATGTATATGTGAGGTATGTATGTGTGTATATGGGGGGATTGTATGTGATGTTGATTACTCTAGGTATCTTAATAACTAGAAGATCATATAAAAAATTTTAAAACATCCAAAATATTCAGTTTTGCTATTAAAATATACCAGGATAAGGAGTACTTTTATACCTTTTTAAAATTGTTTTCTTTAGATGAAAAAGTAGAGTGTTTCACGTTTTATGTCATTTATTTTTTAAAAGTTTGCTTAAATTTAGACTTTCATCAAAATAAAATTACTTCAAATCAAGTGAATTCAATGAAACAATGATTTAGATAGCTGTTTACTTAAGGGAAAGAATAGTACAGAGCAGAGAAAAATGGATTTCAGAGTGGGATATAAATCCTGGATTGGCTAGTGTTATATATATATTCGGAGACAATTTACATAGAATATTTCACTCTCTAGCTTTCATATGTAGAAAAAGAATAATTATGCATAACTTGCAACATCATTATAAAAATACCAAATGAAGTAACACATACGATCACTAGTCTATAATACATATTTAATAATTGAAAGTTTTAAATCCTAATCAGTTGGTTGTTCACATTCAACAACATAGACTGATGGATTATTTTCTTTAATCAATTATAAACCATAAATACTCTCATTTATTTTGATGTTCACATTCCCCCAGGTTAAGCTCTGTATTTTGATGTACCCATACTTCTTTGAGTATTTACTAGATTGTAGTACAAAAGGATATTCTACACTCATCTTATATTTTTCCTACCACGCCCTGGAAAAATCAGTGAAAGTGAAAGAAAGTGAAAGTCAGTCTTGTCCGACTCTTTGCGACCCCATGGACTGTATAGTTCATGGAATTCTCCAGGCCAGAACACTGGAGTGGGTAACTTTTCCCTTCTCCAGGGGATCTTCCCAACCCGGAGATTGAACCCAGGTCTCCCACATTGTGGGTGGATGCTTTACCAGCTGAGCCACAAGGGAAGCCCAAGAATACTGGAGTGTGTAGCCTATCCCATCTCCAGAGGATCTTCCTTACCCAGAAATCGACCGGGGTCTCCTGCATAGCAGGTGGATTCTTTACCAACTGATCTATGAGGGAAGCCAATCAGTAATTGATACTAAAAGCTCTAGATCCTTTCAGTAAAGGTCGATATTTAGAAAGCAAAGTCAAAGGTGCCAGATAGGCCTGTTGCTACTGGTATGTCACTGTTTCTTGGCTCTTTTAGTAAACTGTTTAAACTTATATCAATACTTTCAATTCTAGTCCAATGACTACAAGAACATTCTAGTCTTCTTTTTCTTCTTTTTTTAAAATATATGGCAACTCTATTTCTCAGTAGTGAGAAACCTGAATCCCATTATTTTCCATATTTTAATTCAAGCCTAGAATATACAGAAGGTAATTTAAGAATTAAATGGTTGGAATGGGTGANCCCAGAGAGATGGTATGGGGAGGGAGGTAGGAGGGGGGTTCAGAATGGGAAACATGTGTACACCCGAGGCAGATTCCTGTTGATGTGTGGCAGAACCAATACAATATTGTAAAGTAATTAGCCTCCAATTAAAATACATAAATTTAAATTAAAAAAAAAAAAACCAAAGTATACAAAGAACTCATACAACTCAAAATTACAGTTAAAAAAAAAAAATCTCAACCTAATTAATTAAAAACTAGGCAGAGGACCAGAATAGACATTTTTCCAAAGAAGACATATGGATTACCAACAGATACATGAAAAGATTCTCACATTACTAATTATTAGGGAAATTCAAATCCAAACCACAATGAAATATCAGTCCGTATCTGTCACAATAGCTATGATCAAAAGGCCAACAAATAATAAGTATTGGTGAGGATCTGGAGAAAAGGGAACCCTTGTACAACTATTGTGAGAATGTAAATGGTGCAACCACTATTGAAAACCATACGGAGAGTCCTCAAAAACTAAAACAAAAACTAAAATATGATCCAGCAATTCAACTCCTGGGTATTTATCCGAAGAAAACAAAAGAAGTAATTCAAAAGTATATATACACATATATGCACCCCTATGTTCTTTGCAACATTATTTACAATAGCCAAGATATGGAAGCAACTGAAGTATCTATCAGTAGATGAATGGATACAGAAGATATGATGTATATATGCAATGAAATATTACTTAACGATAGAAAAGAATGAAATCTTTCCATTTTCAACAACATGGATCAACCTAGTAGGTAGTATACTAGGTAAAATGAGTCATACTAAGAAAAATGCCATATGATTTCACTTATATGTGAAATCTAAAAAGCAAAATAAATGAACAAACAACAAAACAGAAGCACAGACATAGGTGCAGAGAACAAAGTGATGGCTGCCAAAGGGGAGAGGCACAGGGGAGGAGAGAAATAGGTGAGGGAGATTGAGATACAATCTTCCAGATATGATTATAAAAAGTACAGTATAAAAGATATAATCAATAATTATGTAATACTTTTGTCTGATGACAAATGGTAACTAGATTGTTGTGGTCATCATTTTGAAGTGAATTGAAGTATCAATCAATATGCTGTGTACCAGAAACTAACATAGTGTTGTAGGTCAATTATACTTCAAAAACAAATCATAGAAAAAAGCGATTAGTTACAGAGTTGGGGGTGTGGTAGGAGAACTGAATGAAGATAGTTAAAAGTACAAACTTCCAGTTATGAAATAAATGGGGATGTAATGTACAGCATAGAGAATGTAGTCAATAATACTATAATAACACTGCAACAACTTTATATGGTGACAGATGGTAACTAGGCTTATCCTGGTAATAATTTTCAATATATTGAAATATTGAATCACTATGTTAACATAAAATTGATATAATATTGTAAGTCTATTATGGGCTTCCCAGGTGGTGTAGTGGTAAAGAATCCACCAGCCAATGCAGGAGATAAGGGTTTGATCGCTGGGTCAGGAAGACCCCCTGGAAGTGAAAATGGCAACCCACTCCAGTATTCTTGCCTGGGGAATGCCATGGACAGAGGAGCCTGGCAGCTACAGTCCATGGAGTTGCAGAGTCAGACACAAATAAGCAACTGAGCACGCATGTATGCAAGTCAATTATAGGTCAATAAAAATCACAAAAATAGAATTAAAATTAAAAACTAAGGGAAAAAAGTAAAACCTAGTCACTTTAAAAAAAAATAACAATTTGTAATTGCTCATGAGTCTGCAGTTGAGTTGGCTGTACTGCCAACTGATATTTGATGGTTTGCTCATATGATTTTATTTAGCAAATGAGTTGGCCAGAGGCTGGTTCTTATGGTCTCATTCACATGTCTAGTGATTGGATAGATAGGTATTGACAGGGGCAACAAGTGTGGCTGGACCACATGTCACTCACCATTCAAAAGATTAGCCTGAGTTTGACCTTTTCATAATGACAGAGTTCCAAGAGAGTGAGTGGAAGTATGCCATGCCTCTTGAGTTCTAGGTACATAACTGGTACAATGCTACTCTTGCTGCATGCCACACGTGAAAGAAATCCAAGAACACCCTAGATCCATGTGGTGGGAAAGATTTTTTTCCTTCTGATGGGATGAACTACGAAGTCACATTCAAAGGGGCATGGGTAACAGGATGGCAATAATTCCTGCAATAATCACCAACAATCCACAATAACTTCTTACAACTCTTTGACTATTTGTGTCTTCATATGTATATACTTATAAAAATTCCATAAGTAGTGAATACTGAGGTATTTGGATTTAAAAATTCAAAGAACTATATCTTGAATGGAAAAGAAGTATCTGCTTTGTATTCATTTGTAAAGTTCACTATGATTATAAAGGTATCATTGGCAAAATAAGTTTAATTCTGAATTTCTCTTATTAAAAATAATAAATCAAAATTTCATAAGTCATGAATATTGAGATGCTTAGATTTAGAAATTCAAAGAACTACCTCTTGAAAGGAAAATAGTGTCTGTTTTGTATTCATTTGTAAAGTTCATTATGGATCATAATTTTATCATATGGGAAAGTCGGTTAAATGCTTAATTTAATGCCTGTTAGTTACCAAGTAGCTGTTTGCAAATTAAAGGACTAAAAAATTTTCCTAGTGAATACATAAATAAGCAATAAATTAATAACTATGTTTTATCTATTCACAATGTTTTCTTTCTTGTAATGCTTTGTTATTCACTGAACTAAATGTTCTAGGATATTCCCAGATAATACTTTATAGGCATACATTGGAGGCTTCTAAATTATTTGTCATATTACTGTTATTCACATTTCAAATAATTGTGCTGATTTAAAAATCCATGATATGAAAAGATTTACAAATTTCACTAATTGGAACACTTTAATTTAATATTTGGTAGAATAAATGCAGCTATACTCAGACTCTTTCTAATAATCACCATAGACACTTCACAGGTATAAAAGATAGCCAGCTCAAGATGAGTATTGCTGTATTAACAAAAGTGAAAGTGAAGTCACTAAGTCGTGTCTGACTCTTTGCGATCCCATGGACTGTAGCCTACCAGGCTCCTCCATCCGTGAGATTTTTCCAGGCAAGCATACTGGAGTGGGTTACCATTTCCTTCTCCAGGAGATCTTCCCGACCCAGGGATTGAACCTGGGTCTCCCACATTATAGGTGGACGCTTTACCATCTGAGCCACCAGGGAAGTTGTAAGCTGTATTAACAGGTGGCCCAAAAATCTGAGTGGCTTAATTCAATGAAAGTATCTTGGGCAAAGTACATTGCATATCTGGTTGACATTTCAGCTCAGCTGTCTTCTATGTCTTGGCTCAACTTTCCAGAATGCATCAATTTTATGATACGTCCATCAATGTAGTGAAAAAGTACAAAGCGGTTGGTAAATCCAGTTATTGATCTTGATTGTTTTCATTTGAAAGTGATGCATACTTCTTCCACTCACTATTTATTAGCCAAACAAATCACGTGGCCTCTCTTACCTTCAACAGGGCATAGGAACAGCATAACTGGAAATACTGGTGAGCTGTACTAATGTTCCACATTATAACTGCTACTAATTTGAATGATAAAAAAATATTCAGTCACTTTTAAAAAATAAGAAATTCACAGAGACTTGGATTCTTCATGAATGGAAGGTTAAAGTGAAATACAAATGAGGCTTTTCTGGACTAACAAAGAAAACACGAAAGCTTATAAGTTTCACACAGAGATATCAATTTCAGTAGAATGACAAGAGCTGAAGTTAGTAAGTAATATATCTAACTAGAAGTACAAAGTTCTTAAGATTGAAGTTTAAAAACCATCTTGTTCCAGGGTGTCTTAAATGTTTTTGTCAGATTATAGAAAATTTCAAGCAAGAAAAGGTTTGAGATAAAATAACTTTTTTTTTTGTATCTGTAGAGAGGGACTATTTTCCCCTTTGTGGAGATTACTTTCATGTAAACACTAAAATATCTTTTGTTTTTAAAGCCAAGAAGTAGATGGTAAAAGAAAGAAGGCCAGCAAGTGAAGTATACATTTCTATAATATAGAAGAGAAAGGTCCAGAGGGGATTATTACCAAAGAGGATATAGGCTATATAATCTTCTGCCTCTATGCTAACTACATGGTCTATATTAAGTGTTCCAGTGGCCCCCCTTTCCCCTTGAGCATCTTTCTCACTGGCTACAATAATGCCTAAATTTAGAGACATCATTTAAAAAAAATTTTTTGTGTAGCACAAGGAAAGTTTATATACAAGACATGCCAGTCAACTAAAAGTGGTAACACATTAATACTTTGATACCCATAAATACACAATATAACAGATTGCTAATCAGATTAATTGGTCATCAGCTATTAAGAAGTGAGTTGACAAAATAGAAGGAGGGACATCATATTAAGAAGGGGAAATAGACAATCCTAATACTTATTTAATAATGTGTCAGAGGGAAGGGATTGAGGGCTGTAATGGATCACTTGGTAGTCATAGGACAGCAAAAGAAAAACAGTTCTATGTTGAAAGAAATGGTAATGAAGGATAGATGGGGATGACACAGAAATAAGATATACACTTTAATATTTCACTTAAAATTGATCCTGGTCATCTTATTTCAGATTATCATATTTCATTCCAACCAAACATTACTACTTTAAGATGTAATAGTAATGATTTTAATTATGAAAATATCAATGTGTATAGAATTAGCATGCAATTATATGAGGTTCTGCATGTATAAAATTTTGTCTTCATCCATTTATGTTTATAACATCACTTTATTAGTACTGGGCAAGAGCTATGGAAATGATACCCTGTCACTTATTTACTCCTTTTGCTTGCTTTATTTTTTTAATATCATATTTATCTATAGAGAAATTGCTAGTTATGCAAGACTTCTTAAGTGTACCTCACTGAAATGGGCTAGGCCAAGGAAGAAAAATGATCTTTGTGTCAGAAGATAATTAATACATAGAATGTAGACTCTATGACCTTCATTGTTGTATCTTTTCTCAGATCTCACAAACTCACTTTTATACTTTGATGGTAAATTTCAATAAAGAAATAGTATAATTGCTTGGAAATTTTGGATAGTCAAAGGTGACATCACCCCTTTCAGTCAGACTGACCCCAAATTCAGCACACTATTAGATAACCTATACATAGTACAGATGACTGGAAAGCTTTGCCAGTGCTGCCACCTTTTAGGAAGCTATACGTTGAGAATTTTCCACTTGATAATAGCAAATATCATATTGCTTTTCACTCCAAGTTGGATTGTAAGCCCTGTGAAAATTCAAACTTGTAAATTTTTGTTGTCTGAATTTAAAGGAAGAGTCAGTGATGCTGTGTTAGAAAAGCAATTGTATTTAAGCACTGGTTAAAACATTCTTAAGGGAATTTTGGTTTACATTGTTACGATACACCATCATCCTATACATTGGCTGCTGATCTTCAGCATGAATGTGTGTGTGTATGTGTGTCAACTGTTTAATACTCTACATTCTTAGAAGTAAGAAATGTGACGTGTGCTAATATCTGAGAATGAGTGGAGGGGTTACTCCGAAAGGCCATCTGTGTGCTAGAAGGAATCAAACTATATTCTTACTTGTCATTAAACTTAATGTACTAAAATTCAGGACTTGATGTATCTTTAAGTTATATTTAACTACAGAAACAGATAAGAGATTAGTGGTTGCCAGGGCCTGGAAAAGGGAAAAGAGAGGTGAATGGGGCTATAAAAAGGCAACACAAGAGGCCCCTGTGATGTTGGGACTCTTTTGTATCTTGATCATATCAAAGAGGCCGGACTTAAGAGTATATACTGTGTGACTCTATTTACATGAAATTCTAGAAAAATAAAAAAACTGTAGTGAAAGAAAAAGATCAGTGGTTGCCAGGGCCCAGAGGGTAAAGATACAGAATGACTGCATATGGTTTCCAAATAAATTTTGAGGTGATGGAAAAAAAAGTTATATTTCAGGATCTACAGTGTCAGAAAGCTCAGCCTATTAGCCTTATGTTTATCCACGCTTTCTAACTGGGCTTCTCACACTGCAGCCATTTCATAAACAGATTCTATCAAAGCACATACATGGGAAAAATATCAAATGACTATTCTGTTCACCCAAATCTAATATATTGTAAAAGTCAAATCTACTAAATTAAAAAACAAGCATGGGAGCTATACATTGATATTCATCATATGTGCTGAAAAATTGTTGCATGTGGATGTTTTATTGAAAGCATCTGCAACACCATCTTGAAATACTTTTACATTATATATTTAAAAAGCCATAAAGGATTGCTTCAAGTTTATTAATTGATTCATTTTCTTCAAGCACACTTATGTTTACTCTCTGGGAAAAAAGAAAAAAAAAAGAAAGAAATCTCTTTGACACTAGCTGCCATCTCATTTCCCGACGCTAGCTTTGTAAACAACTGCTGGTTCTGACCCTTTACTTGTGCATTTACAAACTAGTATTTTTTTAAACATGTATTATGTACCAGACACTATATTTTATACACTGGAGATATAGCAGTAAACAAGGCAGGTAGTCAGGGAATCAAATGTTATTATAATCTAACAACTGTGCAAGATAGTTTATAACATGCAAACACACACACACAAATGTGGTTGACATAAAGCCACAAAACAGCAAGGTGTCACTTCAACTACTGAGTCTAAGTTTAGTCTCACCAGCAAAAAATTTCCTGGCTCCTTGAAATGAGACACAAAATAACTCTAGAAGTAAAGAAATCTGAGTGATGGGGGTGACCTAGAGAAGCTTTCAGCCTGAAATAATACAACCTGCAAAAGCCAGAGAAACATATAAATAGGAAGATGTTGGTATGCTCAGGCAGAATGGTGAGAAAATCCATGGTGGAAAAGACACAATCTTAACCACACAATATTAAAGATTTTGCAAATATATTAGTTAAAGATATTCATTAATAGCTAACAACTTAAGCAGGGAAATACATATGACAATTACTATCATTCTATTGTTTCATATTTGTATATGATTGATTCAAGTCTAATATTTCTAATTCTACGGTAAATTCACTTGCCTCCCTCAGACATGCAAATATTTCAGAAAGTTCATTCTCATGGTAAATTCTTGTTCTCAGTACTTTCCCCTAGCAAACTCTAGATCTCAAATATTACTGCTATTGTCTTTTTTTTGTTAAATGGTGTGCAGATGTACAACTCAGTCTATATTCCTTTAGTACTGAAAGAAAAATAACTTGCTTACGTTATCTGCACCTAGCATATTTCACAGAAAGTGAAACCTTCATATGAAGGTTTATACTGAACAATATCCTAAATTTCGATGCTAATTTTTGATCACAAAAGTTTTTTAAACCTCTTTAGTAGGTGTTTTTCCCATTGGCCACTGTTCTCAGGATATAGGTTCTTAGAAAACTTGCTGAGTGTCTTCAAAGGAAAGCTAGTCATTGTACAAGTGTTAAACAATCCTGAGTTTCTGATACTATGGGGTTGCTCTACCTTTCTTAGTCTTTGAGCTTTTTCACAATTCTGTCAGTTGTAGAAAATGGATATCCATATACATGATTCATATCCATAGATATACAAATGTATTTTGTTCCTTAGAAATGCAACTGACACCTCCCACTGAGAAGCAGAGGGGGGATGATTTGAGAGAATAGTGCTGAAGCACGCCCAATACCATATGTAAAATAGATGGCCAGCATGAGTTCCATACTTGAAGCAGCACACCCAAAGCCAGTGCTCTGTAACAACCTGAAGGGATGGGGTGGGGAGGGAGGTGGGAGGGATTTCAAGATGGAGGGTACTCATGCACACCTATGGCCGATTCATACTGGATGTATGGCAAAAACTATTACAATATTATAAAGTAATTATCTCCCAATTAAAATAAATAAAATTTAAAAAGAAAGTTCCCACTGTGAGTAACTTTTATATGTCATAAATTATCATTCAACATATGTACTGCTTATATGTGTGTGGTTCTTTGAATTTTCTTTTGATCTAGTTGTAACATCTTACTATTTCCCTTATTAACAAATAATATCTTTGACATATGTTCATTTTCTGTTTATGAGAGTCATGCTTTTGAACTCTTTTAAAACATAAACTTTAACAGGCTACAAAACAATTTGCAAATTTTTTTTTCTTTCCCTTATAGATAGCTCATCTCTCCCAGTTCCTCCATTTTATGGAATTACCCTTAGTCCCCTTTGTGCATGCAAAGACATTATTGTGAACCATTTTTTTTAAAGGCCATAATATCTGAGTTTCAAATTTCAGCATGAGAAAAACATTTGAAGAAACTTCAAAATTCCTTATAGTTATCTCTCTCCCCAACTGGTCTCTGTAATTTGAAATGAGCAGTATAGATTTTTACTTCCTACAGATATGGATTATATCATGACTGTTAGAAATCAGAATGAGCAACTATGCAGTTTGATATTTTTACCCTGCTATATACCTGTAGAATACCCTAAAGTTTAAGCTGCTGGGTTTTATATATGGTTCATTCCATAGAGTACAATAAGTGCTTATTAACTAATTCTTTTTTCATTACTTTAATGATTTCTAGAATTAAAAGAGCTTCTGTCATTCCTAAAGAGATGTCCTTATCCAGGGGCCCGCAAATACAAACCAACAATCAACATAAAACCAGGAAACATTTTTCCTTTTCTCTTAAGGAAATTCTCTCTACGGTGACTCATGACCACTATGATTCCAGGTGTTAAGAAACCTGACTATGAAGTTGAGATCTGTATCATTCCACAAACTCATAAAATGTTATAGATTAATCATAACATTATAGTTTGGAATGTTACTCATCTATGGTTAGAAGCTCAAAACTTTAAAGTTAGACAGTGAGTATACTCATAGGAAAGAACAGTTAACAGGATGGCTGAAATCTCATGTGAATTGGAAACTCCTCCTTTTGTGCAATTGTAACCATCAGTACACCTGAACCCACATCAATCTTCACTCTGGCCATAAATATGGCTGCATAACAGTAATAGAAAAATGCAATGAAATAATGGAAAATGCTAAAACATATTTAACTTTTATAGGTATTCTCTTCCTTTAAGTAATTTATTATTAAATAAAACCTTAAAGAGTACAAAGACATGAACATGGAGATAATATTAAGAATAGCAGTCTCTAAAGACAAAGAGGTATTATCTTTCTAGTTATTTCAAATATATTTAAAAGGAAAAGATAAACTATGTTGGCTTAAGAGCAACTGCAAAACATTTATTTATCCAGTGCTCAGAAAAACTTGGAGAGACATCTTAAATCTTGGATTAGCATAAGAAGTGCTCCTTTAAAAAGTAGAGCTATTGCTTAGAAAATCTAAGATTCATTATTCAAGTTATAAAACCTATGATTATATTTATCTTTTAAACTTTCACAAAGGAAATTGTGCTAGTGTTAATGAAAATGAGAAACTGAGATTGAAATGTTGTGATAGTCAAAAATGAACTGCATATAAATTATACAGATGCAAATTTCTACTAATGTAAAATATGTAATTGGGTCATTATTATTTATAAAATAAAACACCAAATAAAACATTTAACTTAAAATACTTATTGTATCCTCAAGTCATACAGTGAACTTGGGAATTAACTGCCTGTTTCTTTCATCAATACAAATAGAAAAACAAATAAAATGAAATCCAAAGGGAGAATAATGAATAGCACACATAGAGTGGGTCAGTCTGTGTACAGACTGTGATACAATTGACTCAATAATTCCATCTTAAAAATCTGCACTGTTGGTCACAGCTGGACTAATCATGCAATAAACTGCACAGATCATAAAGACAGCCAAAATAATCATATGGATCAGGAGGGTGGCCAATTCAGTTTGCTTATGTGAATATGATCAGAATGAAAAGAAGTTGGCCACAATGAAAGAAATTACCTAGTAATGTAGATCAAAGCAGATAATCAGCATGGATAATTCAGGCCTGAATACAGACATAGAATACAGACTATGACTTTTCACAAAAGTTTCGGCTAACCCAGTTTTATCAATGTATATTGATCTTCTAAAAGGATTTTTACACAGGGAGAACTTGGAAGTTTCCAGAAAAACTGACTGTCATAAGCAAAACATCTTTTATCATGATTGGTTATTTTCTTTTTCTTTTAAATCATTGGAGTGGAAACTATTCTGTTTTCATTTTTTCAGTATAACACATGCACACATACCATATACATGTATACCCAAACTATTCCTACCCTTTGGTGCTGTCCTAGAGAAGAAAACTAGATGCAGAGCCAGAAGCAATTTAAATGTTATTAATCAAATCTATAAAATATTCATATATCTTAGGAAATTTGATATTTCAGGACTGCTTTTAAAAATACCATTTCTACTGGGCAACCAAATTTACCAAAATGAATTTTTTTCTTTGTTGAATCTGTGAAAATCAGTGTATTTTTCCCCAAGGTAAATTTTTCATACAATAAAATACACAGATCTTAAGTGAACAGATCAATGAGCTTTGAAAACAGCGTACATGAGTGTAATCCATATAGTATCAAGATATTGACTGTTGATTTTTACTTAAGACCTGTGATCCTGTGAACAGACACAATTTTAAAAATTCTATGCATTTGTTTTCCAAGAAATGGCATATTGCAAAGAAACGAACTTATCTTTATGACTTGATCAAGACTCACGAATGAGTCCTTTCTTTACCGATTGCAAAGCCGAACACAGAACCCCTCTGCCTAATTTCCATTCTTTGTCCCATAAATGATTAGCTAAAAGATTTTGTCCCCATTGATCAGTTAGAACCAAGTACTGATAACTGAACTTAGGTTAAGTTTCTCTCCTTCCCTAGGTCCCTTTACTTTGTCACAGTCTCACCTTGAACCAGCATACAGGACCCCTTAATGACCCTCTGAGACCAAGCTGACTTCAGGACAAATCTTTTCCTGATCTATTGACCAGTCACACCACTTTCTCTCATCCCACTTTCCCTTACCTGGTTCTTTCTAGCATGAGCTTTATTTCAGTTCAGTTAAGTCACTCAGTCATGTCTGACTCTTTGCAACCCAATGGAGTGCAGCATGCCAGGCTTCCCTATCCATCAACAATTTCCAGAGCTGACTCAGACTCATGTCCAATGCATCAGTGATCCCATCCACTCATCTCATCCTCTCTCGTCTGCTTCTCCTCCCACCTTAAATCCTTCCCAGCATCAGGGTCTTTTCCAAAGAGTTGATTCTCTGCATCAGGTGGCCAAAGTATTGGAATTTCAACTTCAGCATCAGTCCTTCCAATGAATATTCAGAATCGATTTCCTTCAGGATGGACTGGTTGGATCTCTTTGCAGTCCAAGGGACTCTCAAGAGTCTTCTCCAACATCACAATTCAAAAGCATCAATCATAGTCCAACTCTCACATCCATACATGACTACTGGAAAAACCATAGCTTTGACTAGAAGGACCTTAGTTGACAAAGTAATGTCTCTGCTTTTTAATATGCTGTCTAGGTTGGTCATAGCCTTTCTTCCAAGGAGCAAGCGTCTTTTAATTTCATAGCTGCAGTCACATCTGCAGTGATTTTGGAGCCCCCCAAAATAAAGTCTTTCAATGTTTCCATTGTTTTCCCATCTATTTGCCATGAAGTGATGAGACCAGATGCCATGATCTTCGTTTTCTGGATGTTGAGTTTTAATCCAACTTTTTCACTCTACTCTTTCACCTTCAAGAGGCTCTTTAGTTCTTTGCTTTCTGCCATAAGGTTGGTGTCATCCATGTATCTGAGGTTACTGATATTTCTCCTAGCAATTTTGTTTTCAACTTTTGCTTCCTCCAGCCTGGTGTTTTGCATGATGTACTCTGCATATAAGTTAAATAAGCAGGGTGACAATATATAACCTTGACGTACTCCTTTCCTGATTTGGAACCAGTCTGTTGTTCTATACCCAGTTCTAACTGTTGCTTCTTGACCTGCATACAGATTTCTCAGGAGGCAGTTCAGGTGGTCTGGTATTCTTATCTCTTGAAGAATTTTCCACAGTTTGTTGTGATCCACACAGTCAAAGGCTTTGGTGTAGTTAAAGCAAAAGTAGATGTTTTACTGGAACCCTCTTGCTTTTTTGATGATCCAGCAGATGTTGGCAATTTGATCTCTGGCTCCTCTGCCTTTTCTAAATCCAGCTTGAACATCTGGAAGTTTGCAGTTCATGTACTGTTGGAGCCTGGCTTGGAGAATTTTGAGCATTACTTTGCTAGTGTGTGAAATGAGTGCAATTGTGTGGTAGTTTGAGCATTCTTTGGCATTGTCTTTCTTTGGAATTGGAATGAAAACTGACCTTTTCCAGTCCTGTGGCCACTGCTGAGTCTTCCAGATTTGCTGGCATATTAAGTGCAGCACTTTCACAGCATCGTCTTTTAGGATTTGGAAAGCTCAACTGGAATTCCATCACCTCCACTAGCTTTGTTCATAGTGATGCTTCCCAAGGCCCACTTGACTTCATATTCCAGGATGTCTGGCTCTAGGTGAGTGATCACACCATCATGGTTGTCTGAGTCATGAAGATCTTTTTTGCATAGTTTCTGTGTATTCTTTTCCTGCCACCACTTCTTAATATCTTCTGCTTCTGTTAGGTCCATACAATTTCTGTCCTTTATTGAGCCCATCTTTGCATGAAATGTTCCCTTGGTATTTCTAAATTTCTTGAAGAGATCTCTAGTCTTCCCCATTCTGTTGTTTTCCTCTATTTCTTTGGATTGATCACTGAGGAAGGCTTTCTTAACTCTCCTTTCTCTTCTTTGGAACTCTGCATTCAAATGGGTAAATCTTTCCTTTTCTTCTTTGCCTTTAGCTTCCCTTCTTTTCACAGCTATTTATAAGGCCTCCTCAGACAACTACTTTTCCTTTTTGTTTTCCTTTTTCTTGGGCATGGTCTTGATCATTGCCTCCTGTACAATGTCCATAGTTCTTCAGGCATTTTGTCTATCAGGTCCAATCCCTTGAATCTATTTGTCACTTCCACTGTATAATTTTAAGGGATTTTATTTAGGTCATACCTTGACGGTCTATTGGTTTTCCCTGCTTTCTTCAATTTAAGTCTGAATTTAGCAATAAGGAGTTCATGATCTGAGCCACACTCAGCTCCCAGTTTTGTTTACCTTTGTTTACTCCTCCCTATAGAAGTTCTTTACATCTAACCTTTGAGATGATTGCATATTTTAGAGTCTAAAGACTCCCCCTACTGCAGTCATCCCCCTCTCCTCATTGCAATACATCCTTTCAAATAAACTTGACAGTTATTAGTGCCATGTCTCCTATGCTGATTGGGCCTCACTTAGGACTCTTTATCATCTCTCCCAAAAAATTGCACCTATAAGTCATTTGAATTCTTCTCCTGTTTGACACTTCAACTATCCTATGATGAACTCCACCCTCAAACCTGTGTTCTGGCCATCCTATCTGGTGTAAGGAGTTACTCTGATTCCTTTAGGCAAAGAAACTTTTTCTTTGGCCCTTCTATGTGGCCCATTCTGCTTTTTCCTCTGCTCTCCAGTTTGGGAATTGTGTGAGGGAATTTCCTTGTGGAAGCTGGAGTGCAGATTTTCTCTACCTAGGGACTGTGAAATAAAATCAATCAAGCAGTACTATTTACTGCTTGAAAGTGATAGTGTTAGTTGCTCAGTCATGTCCGACTCTTTGTGGCCCCATTATGGACTGTAGCTCTCCAGGCTCCTCTGCCCATGGAATTCTCCAGACAAAAATATTGGAGTGGAATGGCTGTATACTGTCTCAGTTAATATCTAACCTCTGATTGTATTTCTAATCATGATAACTCTTATCTACTACCCAACTACCTTCCCTCTAATTGGCTATATGCTTTGCAATTACAGAACTAGTTCCATTAAATATTTCTATAGCATGATTTCACTAAGATTAACTGGAAATGAAATGATGCTCTGGAGTTCTTTGGATCTCCCCCAGATGTTTTCATCTCTGAGGTGAGCTTTGAATCCTGGAAATCCAAAACTCCTTCAAAACAAATTCCTTATTTTTCATGCTATAAGGAAGCTGAATAATTGCTTTTTCAGTTTATATTTAATAAGCCCATTTAGTCTATCTCATCTGACACTGTTCAACCTCTGAAAGATCATCTGTCAACTTAAACTGTTGCTCTGTTACTCCAAACTCAAAGGCACTTACATGCTCTTCAATTCCCTCTCCTTCTTCATCTCCTCCAAATCTGTTTGTCTCCTTTATTTTCAGGTTCCAACTCTCCTTGCATTTATTTGCCTTTCTCTAAACCTAACCCTACTTTGTCAGTGTTCTCATTTCCTATAATTATTCAAGACGTTGATCTTACTTTTCCAGTGCTGTGTTCCCAAGAACAACAAGTAGCAGATCCTCAATTGCCACTCTCTTCCAAAAAAGGTCAACTTTAAACCTTGATCTTAAGCTGACTTGTATGCTATCACAAAGGATATCCCTTGTCCAAGGAATAATAAGGATGGATTTTCTATGAAATTTAAGTTAGTGTCAGTGGTATATTTTCCATGGCTTCCTGATCTGTGCCAATAAGTCCAACTTCTCCGAGGACATGCAGATACCCCCATATGGTCCTATGGCCTTAAGGCCAAATGTTCAAAATCAGTAAAGTGAAGTGAAAAGTGTTAGCCACTCAGTCATGTCTGACTCTGCGACCCCATGAACTATAGCTTGCCAGGCTCCTCTGTCCATGGAATTCTCCAGCAAGAATACTGGAGTGGGTAGTCATTCCTTCTCCAGGGGATCTCCCTGACCCAGGGATCGAACCCAGGTCTCCTGCACTGCAGGCAGATTCTTTACTGCCTGAGCTACCAGGGAAGCCCAAATTAACAAAGACTTGCAATTAAACCAAAATATACCTAAAACCTATCACAAAGAAAAAGAAACTGAAGAAAAAATATTTAGATTCCATTTGCACGTAACAATGACTGGCCAAAGATTCAGGAGTGCAGACAGCAAGGAAATGGATCAGTCTCTAACAATAGACACCACTTGGAAAACATCTGAAAGGATTATTCAGGTCTGATCCTAAATGATCACAAGACATTCAC
This sequence comes from Aepyceros melampus, assembly GCA_006408695.1. Lineage (NCBI taxonomy): Eukaryota > Metazoa > Chordata > Mammalia > Artiodactyla > Bovidae > Aepyceros > Aepyceros melampus. The sequence continues at coordinate 303,629 of SJXQ01010341.1, read as the reverse complement.
TTTAGTTACCATTTGTGTTAATGGGCCCCATGCTGAACTGAGAATATATTCAAGAATATTGCATTAATTGGCAAAATGCCCTTCTCTTTAATATTCATGCTTTAACAAAATACCATGAAGATACTACTACTAAGTCATTTAAATCATATCTGACTCTGTGCAACCCCATATACGGCAGCCCACCAGGCTCTGCCATCCCTGGGATTCTCCAGGCAAGAACACTGGAGTGGGTTGCCATTTCTTTCTCCAATGCATGAAAGTGAAAAGCCAAAGTGAAGTCGTTCAGTCGTGTCCGACTCTTAGTGACCCCGTGGACTACAGCCCACCAGGCTCCTCCATCCATGGGATTTTCCAGGCAAGAGTACTGGAGTGGGTTGCCATTGCCTTCTCTGACCATGAAGATAGTGTAAAACTAAATTTACACAATATTTACTCACAGCTGTCTAACTGAGAAGAAACACTGGAAGCAGTCATGTGAAGGACTTCAAAGCCATCTTCAGCTTCCATTCAATTTTCCATAGATCAAAAAACTGTAGATACTGTAAGAAAAATGGACATTGAACTATAATTAACCAAAAAGAAAATGCATCCAAGTCTCCCCCAAACACCCTTAAACCCCTGGAAAAAATAATAACCTCAATCAGTGGGCACCCAATTGACTTTCTAGTAGACACTGGAGCCACCCATTCCATCCTTACCCTTCACAATTCCCCACCATGATCCCTTGGAGTACATAAACCATCTTAGTGGTGGGGTTAGATAACGTATCACATGATATTCAATATAGAATTTTGTTGATTCCATAACTCCTATTAATCTGTCAGATAGATATTTCCTTTCTAATTGAAATGTTAATACTTATGTTCTCCTGAAAGACTAACTTCTGAAGACTTGGAATCCTTCCCTACTCGCTTCTGTCCTCTAAGAACTGATATGTCACCCAACTTCCCTGTTCTGCTCATACTTCCCCAGTCCCTTGACAGTCCTTGTGATGAGAATATGTTCATTCATATTCTTGAGTTCCTTTCAAATATAGGATCAAGTGACACAAGATATATTTAAAAGGAAGAAAGCTTATAAGTAGAAATAGAAATCACTAAGTCCCTCCATAAACTACCCCAGCATCCCTTAAAATGTAAAGCAATTGAAGGCTTAAGATCTATTATTTAAGGAATTCTTAACAAAGGACTATGGTCCCTACTTTAATTTCTGCAACATCCCTATTCTCCCCATGAAAAAGCCTAACAAAGAAGGACATGAATTCATTGCAAACCTGTGGGTCATGAATATAATAGTAAAACTTAGATTTCCTGACTCCCAAATTTGAAAGCCTTCTCATGTTTTATTCCTTAATGCCATTACTACACTTGTTGATTTCATTTTTCCAGCTTCTTCAGAATATTCCTCCACCATGATTCCCAAGACTTATCTTCACCTTGGAAAATCAACAATGTACTTGAACTATTTTATCTCACAGGATTATGGAAGCGCCTCTTTTCCCTCAGACATTAAATGCAATTTTAAAGGCTTTGATTTTTCCAAGCAATACAATATGCATTCAATATGTAGAGAACCTCACTCTTTTCTCCGTAGAATTGATAATTCCCTGACAGATATCCAATACTTAATAAAAGCTCTGGCTTGAAAGGGACTTAAGGTTTTGAGAAATAAAATACAACATTGTAATCCTCAGGCTCATAAGCTAGGACAAGATATCTTCCCTGAGGGAAAAGCTTTGTCCCCAGAATGTATCAAAACCATTTTCAAGTAACCTTTATTTGAATTGAACAGACACATTTTCTGGACTTTCTGGGATTGACTGCCGATTGTAGGATGTTCATTCCTAATTTCTCTACTATAGCATCTCCTTTACATTACTACAGAAGCAATGTCTGAATATAAACAGAAGTCTCAACCTCTGAGTAGCGTTTGAATTCTCTGCTCCTAATTTGGGGCTCCCAAATCCCTTGCCTTTTCTCTATTTATTCATGAGAGAGAAGAACATACTTTAGGGACCTCAGAAACATAATAGGAACCAGAGGCACTTTGGAGACTTCAGCCTCATTACAGATCTGTGCTCACAGCACAGTTGATATGCTAGGTTGTATACTGAATATACTGAATATTTTATACACCCCATGTAGTCCAACATCACTTCATGGCAAATAGATGGGGAAACAGTAGAAACAGTGGCAGAATTAATTTTGGAGGGGCTCCAAAAATCACTCCAGATGGTGACTGCAGCCATGAACTTAAGACACTTACTACTTGGAAGAAAAGTTATGAAAGAACCTAGACAGCATATAAAAAATCAGAGACATTACTTTGCCAACAAAGGTCCATCTAGTCAAGGCTATGGTTTTTCCAGTGGTCATGTATGGATGTGAGAGTTGGACTGTAAAGAAAGCTGAGCGCCAAGGAACTGATGCTTTTGAACTATGGTGTTGGAGAAGACTCTTGAGAGTCTTCTGAACTGCAAGGAGATCAAACCAGTCCATCATAAAGGAAATCGGTCCTGAATATTCATTGGAAGGACTGATGTTGAAGCTGAAACTCCAATACTTTAGCCACCTGATGCGAAGAACTGACTCATTTGAAAAGACCCTGATGCGGGAAACATTGAAAGGGGAGGAGAAGGGGACGACAGAGGATGAGATGGTTGGATGGCATCACCAACTCGATGGACATGAGTTTGAGTAAACCCCGGAAGTTGGTGATGGTCAGGGAAGCCTGGTGTGCTGCAGTCTATGAGGTTGCAAAGAGTCAGACACGACTGAGCTACCGAGCTGAACTGAACTGAAAGCACCAGTTAAAAATGGGAAATAGGTGGTTGACCTTCCAAAGGCCTTATTATTACTACAAGACATAGCTGTATATCCAAAATAAATAATTATATAAACAATAAAACACTTAGGTAAGAGAAACTCAGTAGCTTTACTATGTAAGTCAACAGTTTATAAATCTGTCTCAATGTGATTGCAATCAGACAAGATATTATTTACTCCTAATCACCTGATCTAATCAAGGAAATCAAAATCTCTTCTTATAAGGCTCCTGGGGAAGAAAAGGCCAATTAGAAAAAAAAAGAAAAAGATGGGGATATTTTATCCACTTAGATGAGATTCTGAGATACCCAGAAGATCACTTCAAGTCTTCTCAGTCTCTTGCTCAAAATTTATTGTATGACCTTCAGAGGATTACACACCATAGGAAAAAATTAAACTCTTCCATTAACATTGATGGGTAAGCTTCACTCCTTACCTCGAAGTGGTACTCTTGTCCGATCTTCCATAAAAATCCCATAACCAAAGCAAAGCTGTAAAGGTAGAATAAGGAAGAGAGTCATATATACATTGTAAGATGTTTTTAGCAACATGCCTGATCACTACCCACAAAATGTCAGTAGCATGTCCCACTGCCCCCCACTGCAGTAATCAGAAATGTCTCCAAGTGTTGCTAATGCTCCCAGGCTGGACAGAGCACAATTGTCTCAAATTGACAGTTTTTAAAACAGTGGTTTAAGATTTGCCCATGATGTTTCTTCTACCAGTAATTCATTCCTTTTTAGTCATGAGTAGCTGTTCATTTGATGGATAAATCATATATTTTTAAAAATTTCTACTCCTGATAGATTTTATGTCATTTCTAGATTTTGGCTATTTTGAAAAAAGCTGTTATGATAATACTTCAAAAAGTCTTTTTTGTGCATATGTTTTCACTTTTCTGTGCAAATACTGAGAAGTAGGTCATGCTGAAATTTATGAGAAACTGTCAGACCATTTTCCAAAGGGGTTGTACCATTTTGTACTACTCCTTTGATATGAATTTAAAGTATCTTGATAAATATAATTTGATATGATAAATTCAGTTTTTCACATCCTCGTCAACATCTGTGGTGGCCAGTTTTCTCATTAGTCATTCTACAGTGTATGTTATAGTATATTTATATTTTCATGAAGACTAATTAATGTTGAGTACATTTTCTTATACCTATTGGTTATTCATCCATCCTCTTTTTTGAAGTGCATTCTCAAGTCTTTCAACATTTTGATCTTTAATAACTGGCATTATTAGCTTGATATTAATAAGTAGGCAATGGCACCCCACTCCAGTACTCTTGCCTGGCAAATCCCATGGACGGAGGAGCCTGGTGGGCTGCAGTCCATTTGGTCGCTAGGAGTTGGACACAACTGAGCAATTTCACTTTCACTTTTCATTTCCATGCATTGGAGAAGGAAATGGCAACCCACTTCAGGGTTCTTGCCTGGAGAATCCCAGGGATGGGGGAGCCTGGTGGGCTGCCATCTCTGGGGTCACACAGAGTCGGACACGACTGAAGCAACTTAGCAGAAGTCATTTCTATGTTATGTGAAATAGTGTTATTGTTCAGTCATTAACTCCTGTCAAACTATTTGTGACCCCATGGACTGAGGCATGCCAGGCTCCCTATGTCCTTCATAATCTCCTGGAGTTTGTTCAAATTCATATCCATTGAGTTGGTGATGTTATCGACCCATCTCATCCTCTTCCTCTCTTGCCTTCAATCTTTCCCAGCATCAGGTTCTTTTCCAGTGAGTCGCCTCAATATATATATGTGAAATATGTATTTTGCCAATATGTTCTCACAGCCTGTAGCATGTATTGGGTTGGCCAATCATTCATTCGGGCTTTGCACAAGATGTAATGGAAAAATCCAAACAAATGTTTTGACCAACACATTATCATCTTTTTATTCAGAGTATTTTTATGGAGTAAAAGGTTTGATTTTTTATGAAATTCATTTCATGAACTTTTTCTGATTAGTGCTTTCTGGAGGTGCTTTGCCTCCTCTAAGGTTTTAGAGAATATCATTTTTTCCAGAAATTTTATATTGTCAGATCTATGATCCGTATCAAATAATTTTTTATGTATAATTTCGGGTTTTTGTTTTACATATGTAAAAGTTAATTGTCCCATTATCATTTGTTGAAAATATCCTTTTCCATTCAAATGGTTTGCTGCCTGGTTTTTAATCAATTGATCTTACAATTGTGAGTCTTTTGTTGAATTCTATATTGTTCTATTGTCTATTTTTATGCAAATACCTTATCTTCTTGATTTCAGTAGTTCTGTAATAAGTATTGAAACAAAGTAGTCGAAGTCTACTTTTCCGAATTATATTCATCTTTTCCATGTTCAGTTTTTCTATTCAAAGACCTTTGAACTTCCATATAAATTTTAGCCTAAGTTGGCCTCTTTTTTTAAATAGGCAAAGAAATGTTTTATGACAAACTATTCTCTATAATATGACAGTGGTGGATACACATCATTATATATTTGTCCAAACCCATAAAATATACAATATCAAAAGTGAGTCCTAACATAAAATAAAGACTTTAGATGATTATCATGTGTGAATGTTGGCTCATTGATTGCAACAAATGTGCCACTGTGGTGTGAGAAGTTGATAGTAGGGTGCATCATGCATGTATTGGGGTGGGGTACGTGGGAATTCTGCTTCCTTTCTGCTGTTTTGCTGTGAACCTAAAACTACTCCAAAATTTTTCATTTCTTTTCTTAAAAAAAATTAGAAAATAACTTTTGTACTAGCCTGTGTATAACTGCTATACCATTTATTTTTAAAGCACAATTATGATGTGATATAATGTTTAGGACTTAGAAAGCATTGCTTTGTATGTTATGTGTTTTGAGGAATGACTCATCATTGGCAGGTTTAGACTAGGCTTATGCTTCTAGTTGTTTGTTGTTGTTATTGTTGTTGATGTTATTGTTAATTTTGAAATGGATGTTTTCCTAAGCATTCTTGTCTTACTGTCTATGTATTAAGAAACTTTGTTGTTCAGTTGCAAAGTTGTGTTTGACTCTTTGTGACTCCATCGACTGCAGTGTGCCAGACTTCCTTGTCCTTCATTTTCTCCAGGAGTTTGCTCAAACTCATGTCCATCAAGTAGGTGATGCTATACAACTGTCTCATTCTCTGTCACCCCCTTTTCCTCCTGCCCTCAATCTTTCCCAGCATCAGGGTATTTTCCAATGAGTTGGCTCTTCGCTTCAGGTGGCCAAAGTATTGGAGCGCCAGCTTCAGCATCTGTCCTTCCAATTAATAGTCATAGTTGATTTCCTTTAGGATTGACTGGTTCTATTTATTTGAAGTTCAAGGGACTCACAATAGTCTTCTCCAGCACCACAATTCAAAAGCATAAATTATTTGGCACTCAGACTTCTTTATGATCCAACTCTCACATCTGTACATCACTACTGAAAAACCCAAAGCTTTGACTATATGGACCTTTGTTGGCAAAGTGATGTTTCTGCTTTTGAATACATTAAGTTTACCATAGTTTTCCTTCCAAGCATCTTTTAGTTTCATTGTGGCAGTCACTGTCCACAGTGATTTTGGACCCCAAGGAAATAAAATCTGTCACTGTTTCCACATTGCCCCTTATATTTGCCATGAAATGATTGGACCAGATGCCATGATCTTAGTCTTTTGAATGCTGAGTTTTAAGCTAGCTTTTTCACTCTCTTCTTTCACCCCCATCACAAGGTTCTTTAGTTCCTCTTCACTTTCTGCCATTAGAGTGGTACCATCTGCATATCTGAGGCTGTTGATATTTCTCCTGGCAAGCTTGATTCCAGCTTGTGATTCATTCAGCCCAGCATTTTACATGATGTACTCTGTACAAGTTAATTAAGCAGGTGATAATATACAGCCTGAGGTACTGCTTTCCCAATTTTCAATTTTAAGAAACTTGGCCTCCCCCCAAAAGGCACCTGACCTTTGTTCTAGTTCCTGGAAAGTTAACTCTTAAACTGTGAAATTTTCCAAAAGATGAGATTGTCATTTTTATTCCTTTGGGGCATCTAGAACCAGATTTGAAGGAAAAAAAATCTTGCTGGACTTTTTATTGGAATTGCATGGAACCAGTAGATCACCTTGGAGGAAAATGTTAAATATTATTTAGGCAGACAGTTAATTTATTTGTGGCTCGGGTCGACTATCTTGAGGCTTATTATTAACCTTTATTATGGAAATCCAAGCTAGCCTTCAGTCCAGGGCTAGATTAGACTCCTTTTTTTCTTTCTTTTTTTTTTTGCCTTTTTCGGAGTTTTACTGAATGTCATAGGTTTTCAACAAGGTCTGTTCACTGTGACTATTCAGAACTCAGTCATTTCCAAGTCCCGTGAAATCTCTGTAGTTTTAAGCTTATCAGTTCAGTTCAGTTCAGTAGCTCAGTCGTGTCCAACTCTTTGTGACCCCATGGACTGTAGCACATCAGACTTCTCTGTCCATCACCAATTCCCAGAGCTTACTCAAACTCATGTCCATTGAGTCAGTGATGCCATCCAACCACCTCATCCTCTGTCATCCCCTTCTCCTCCCTCCTTCGATCTTTCCCAGCATCAGAGTCTTTTTCAGTGAGTCAGTTATTCATATCAGGTGGCCAAAGAATTGGAGTTTCAGTTTCAGCATCAGTCCTTCCAATGAATATTCAGGACTGACTTCCTTTAGGATGGACTGGTTGGATCTCCTCGCAGTCCAAGGGACTCTCAAGAATCTTCTCCAACACCAGAGTTCAAAAGCATATAGTTCCTCAGTATTTTTTTTAATTTCCCTAATGGTATTTTTTTGGTGGGCTTTCTGCATTTTCAGTTACATGTGTCACTTAGTTTTTGGATACATACTCATAGAGGCCCTCATGTAGCTTTCTGGAGCTTCTCTCTGAACAGTTTCCTTTCTTATTGGTATCCAATCCCTCAACTTAGAGTTATGTCAATAGCCCTGAATGATGGTTTCTTTCTGCTCTTCTCAACTAGCCCATCTTAATTTGTTTAAGCTCCATTTCTTTGTGTTACAGTGTCTCCTGTCTAAAAGTTGTAGGGATGGCAGAGATCATTTTGTTGTTTCTCTTCTCTCCGGTATCACATTCTCTGTCTCTTGTCCAACATCTGCTGCTGCTGCTGCTGCTGCTGCTAAATCGCTTCAGTCGTGTCCGACTCTGTGCGACCCCATAGACGGCAGCCACCAGGCTCCCCTGTCCCTGGGATTCTCCAGGCAAGAACACTGCAGTGGGTTGCCATTTCCTTCTCCATGTCCAACATCTAAAAGATGTTATCTGATATATTTTGTTCAGCTGGAGAATTAGTACAATACCACTCTCTCCTTCATAGCCAAAACAAAACTCCTATTAAGTATATGTTTAATAGATTTTCACCTTCCCTAATAAATTACTTCAGGACCTTAATAGAAAGATACTTGAATTAACTGGCTGCAAATGATGATTTAGAATCTTTACACATTTTTAGATTTTTTCAAAGTAACTTATAATTTACTTTATGTCTGAGATCTATTAAGAATAGGTTTACAGACTTAGAGAACTTAATAACTAAATGTAAAATTACACATTGATTCCTGTTCTTTTCAATCTGATTAGCATTCACTCTCTTTCTGCAGAGTTTAGATTGCAACCTTGCACCATGAATAGCATTTATCCTTTTTCTGCAGAGTTTAGATGGCAATCCTTCACCATGAACACTTCTTACCTGGCCTTCTTCCTATATTTTTATCCTTAGCACTTTCCATTACATACCTTCCAACCTAATTCACTCGTTAATTGTGTTGTTTCTCTTCTCCACTTGTATGAAAGCACTCAAACAATAGATATTTATCTGCTTTGTTCACTGTTAAATGCCCTCTGCTTGGAACAGAGCTTGGTAAAAATAGATTTGGATAAACGAGTGATGAATGGATAAATAAAGTTGTGCCACTTGCTCTTCCACACATTACCATTTGAGTTTTCACATCAACCAATATGAATAAGAAATTATTCTGAAATCAGCCAGCAATATCACCTGAAGACAGGAAACTGCCTATGAATTCCCGTTAGGATTGAAGCCCAGCATCTCTTATTTGACTCAAATAACAAATTCTCATAACAATTAAAATGATGACCCATCTCTCCATGGACTAATAAGAATAGAAAATGGATTCGATCACGTCAATTTATGGATCTCATAATAAAAACCACTCTTCACCATAGCACACACGTGGTTATCCAGAGAATGCTCTTAAGGAGACTTCCCTGAACATCCAGTTTGTTCTGCCTAAGCCAAGAATCCAGAGCACCCAAACACTTAGACGGGGACATAACTTCACCTTGTCTTTAACCATGCACTCCTAAGTTTGAGCAGTTTAGGAAGCAACTTTCTGCTTCAGTCCCTTAGAAAAATGTATTTCTACAGTGATGCTCCTGGGTCGCCCCTGTTATTTTCCTTCACTAGGTTGGAAGAAACATGGTGAGACGTGGCTTACTCTACCCACATAAGCATATGGCAAACTAGATATTATAGAGTGAGTTTATTTATAATGTTTCAATAATTTTTGATATTATTATCTAATATTAAGTGAATTGTGTGATATCTCTTTGAAACCATTCCTGTCAATCTTCCTAACATCCCAATTAGGAGTGTGTCTCACTGGCAAATGGAAAAAATGCCCTCCAAAATTCATTTATTATCCTTTTGTGATATGTTTTCAAGTTTAAGAACCTTTGCTAAAATAATAACAGCGTATCCTGTGATTCTTGATCTGTGGCCTGATATACATATATACATTCATATATACATTATATTATATTCATATATACATTCATACATACTGAATTACATATATGCTTATTCCTGAGCCTTGGCATATGCACAATAGATTTATATAGGTAAAGAAGTCACATACAAATATCAATAGTGCTGAAGACAGCAGTACTTAATAGTATACACTCACAATTGAAGCCTCTTGGGGTTAAATTCTTAAGCCTGGTAATTTGAATTTTCAAAAGTATAAATGAGGTAAATATTTTAGTAGGATTTTTTGAAATTTATAAGAATTATGCAATTTTGAGGGGAGACATCAGCATTAGGAAACTTGTCAAGATGCAAAGAAAATTACATAGCTAAATGTACCCTTATTAAATCATGGATCAGTTTCCAACATAAAGATTGCTATTGCCTGCTAGACTTCAGTTTCAGCAATACTCAAGGAATTCGAGTTGAGAAGGCAACAGCCTCCTCTCTTTCATATTCATTGTCACTACTTTTCTTTATATAAATATATGCCACAAGTCAATTAATAATAGTTCAGTCGTCAAGTCAAATAATGGGGAAATTGTGAAGCAGTAAATATATATATATATATATATATATATATATATAACATGTTAAGCAGTAAAACATGAATTCTTTATCTTAAATTTTCTCTGAAAATTATAGTTAAAATCCCTTTTAACTATACTGAAATGTCTGCTGTCAGTATTAAAGATAGCCATGCGAAATATAAACTATAATTAAGTAAATCTGTATATAAAAATTATAATGGGGAAATTCTACCACTGAGTGTGCTTTCAATGAAAACAGATCACTGATTAAACATGAATGAATACACACGATTACAATACTTAAGTATATGAGAGATTTCTCTACAGCAAAGAAAAATTATACTAATCAAATATATTTGCACAAAACAATCACAAACAGAACACATTAGAGCTTGCTTCTTGTCATCATTTTTACAGGTTATTTATATTTGCATCAATAATAATATGTAGTTTATGAAAATATAAATGTAAGCTACAAATCAAAAGATAAGATCTTTCTTTGGGTTGGATAACTCCTATTGCCAATCCCATAAATATTTTCTACCAAACGCTTGTCATGTTACATATCAAAATTTTTAAACAATAAGCTCATTATTTATACTTCAAAATGTGTTCCCCTACCCATGTTTTAAAACTTTCATCTATACTATTACTATATGCCTAGTAGAACTGAGAGGTGAAGTAGTGTCATAGAGAAACCAGGTGAAGGTTAATGTCCATAAGCCAGTTAGATCTGAAAGGTAATTAAAATGGAGTACTCAACATGGCTATGGAAAATTGGGAATAAGACTATCAGGGATCATAAACCCAGGAATGCTGCTGCTGCTGCTAAGTCACTTCAGTCGTGTCTGACTCTGTGCGACCCCATAGACGGCAGCCCACCAGACTCCCCCGTCCCTGGGATTCTCCAGGCAAGAACACTGGAGTGGGTTGCCATTTCCTTCTCCAATGCAGGAAAGTGAAAAGTGAAAGTGATGTCGCTCAGTCGTGTCAGACTCTTAGCGATCCCATGGACTGCAGCCTACCAGGCTCCTCCATCCATGGGATTTTCCAGGCAAGAGTACTGGAGTGGGTGCCATTGCCTTCTCCGAAACCCAGGAATAAAGCCAAAAAATTATTCAGACAACAAGGGAGAAAAAGACTATACATAAATATCAGGGTCCAGTAGTGTTCATGGTACATCTTTACAGACTTAAATCTGGTACCATTTTTAAAAGGTCCTACTTCTGGGGAAATTGACATCCCTTCATTTAAATAATTCCTGATTCCTGTTAATTCTGTCTTCACAAAATCCCTTTAATCCATTCCCTTCTCTGCATTCTTATTGTCAAAGTCTTATATCTGATCTCCTCTTCTGAGGGTGATAAGTCTCCTGCTATGGCTTTGTGCTTTAAGTCTTTCCGCATTCTAGTGTATCCTACATACTGCTGACAAATTTAGATTCTATGGCTAATTCCCTTCTCACAAACAAGTAATGGCTCCCTGAAAACTACAGAATAAAGACCATATTCCTTGGTTTGGACAAAAATAACCTTGCTTACAAGGATCTTTCCCCAAAAATCCTTGAGAGCAAAAACTGAGTCTTACCTCTCCTGATATTCCCAACACTGACTAGCTTTGTTTAGCTGGAAGTTCAGTAAATGTATTAAAACAGTTTCATTCTCAGCTCTTTGGTGGGGGGAGGGGGATTATTTTTATGGTATGTGACAGTGCAGAGCAAGATGTTGTCCCAGAATAATGAATTTCGGTTGAGTAAGTTATGTCCTATCATTTAGTCCCATTCAACTACATGTCAAGTACAAAACTGTATGCAAAATAATGATACTTTAGTAAAAACATGATCTGATCAAAAGATTAGAAAGCAATGAATACTAACAAACTAAATTACACAGATTTTTAAAAAGTATTTATTTTAATTGGAGGCTAATTACTTTACAATTACTTTATTGTAGTTGTTTTTGCATACATTGACATGAATCAGCAATGGGTGTACATGTGTTCCCCATTCTGTGCCCTCCCCATCCCATCCCTCAGGATCATCCCAGTGCACCAGCCCTGAGAACCCTGTCTCATGCATTGAACCTGGACTGGCAATCTATTTTATACATGTTTCAATGCTATTCTCTCAAATCATCTCACCCTCACCTTCTCCCACAGAGTCCAAAAGTCTGTTCTTTACATCTGTGTCTCTTTTGCTGTCTCACATATCATCATTACCATCTTTCTAAATTCCATATATATGGGTTACTATACTGTATTGGTGTTTTCTTTCTGACTTACTTCACTCTGTATAATCGGCTCCAGTTTCATCCACCTCATTAGAACTGATTCAAATGTATTCTTTTTAAGAGCTGAGTAATACTCCATTGTGTATATGTACCACAGCTTTCTCATCCATTCATCTGCTGATGGACATCTAGGTTGCTTCCATGTCCTGGCTATTATAAACAGTGCTGCGATGAACTTTGGGGTACATGTGTCTCTTTCAATTCTGGTTTCCTCGGTGTGTATGCCCAACAGTGAGATTGCTGGGTTGTATGGCAGTTCTATTTCCAGTTTTTTAAGGAATCTCCACTCTGTTCTCCATAGTGGGTGTACTAGTCTGCATTCCCACCAACAGTGTAAGAGGGTTTCCTTTTCTCCACACCCTCTCTAGCATTTATTGCTTGTAGAGTTTTTGCAGCAGCCATTCTGACTGGTGTGAGATGGTACTTCATTGTGGTTTTGATTTGCATTTCTCTGATAATGAGTGATGTTGAGCATCTTTTCATGTGTTTTTTAGCCATCTGTCTGTCTTTTTTTTTTAATTATTGAAAGGAGTAGGACAGGTATCAGTGTGACACTGAAAATCTCCTTTGGAAAACACAAAGATCCAGAAATGTATATGACTTACTACCAAAAGGCTAAATTATCAATATTATAGGTATAATATTATCTGTGATTGTTTACATATATGAAGTTGATATACAGACTGTGTTCTATATGTTATTTATATGAATTTTCTTAGTAGTCACATTAATGTGTATTATTTATAAAACAATACAACATGTTTACTTGCTAACTACTGTGAAAACTTAAGTAAACATAGATGATTAAAAGTTTAACTGCTTTAAAAATGTACAAATTAGATAGACAATCTTTTTGTCTTCCAGGGAAATATTAAACAGACCTCTGCCAGAACCAGGGATAAATCAAATAGCAAGACTGTCATCACATTCCCTAAGTCCTAATTCTGAATGTCAGCTTTTTTCTAATGTGTATCTGTGAACAAATCAAGACATCTTAAAAAAGCAAAACAAAAATTTTGAAGGGCTTAAATGCAGTGCGTCTCTGGGGATCCTTAAGGAGTAAATGGAAGTTATGGAAGCATAGGAGGCCAGAAGACCAAAATAATCAGCGTAGGGTACAGATGAAGTTAGTAAGAGAATCATGTAAATAGCTGTCAAAGACAAGGGGAAAGGCTTTTATAGAAGCTAAAAATCAGGCAGTGCTAACTACATGTTTAATCATCTTCACACAAACAAGGTATGTTCATAAAAATCAACAGGGAAAAGAATTCCTATAAAAATAATAAACTCTCCAAGCATGGAAATAGGCATGAAAGGGAAAGGTAAGGTGGCCTAACACTGAAAGTTGAAAGATATGTTTAAAATAAACTATAACTTTAATCTAAAAACAGGTTTGGGGAGAACAAACACTTGACAGAAAAAATGAAAATGTGTCATATGTTTATAATATGCATGTATGAAAGGTTCATTGGTTTTGCATACATAAGAAATCGATCAGACACTGTCACTGACCGTGATAGATGTGTTGGTCCCCAAATGGAGATTGTTGTTTTGGCATAATTTCAATTTTTGAATTTGAAGATTACAACAGTCTTTGGAAATACACTTGTGCAGCCTAGACAAGCAACAGAGTGCACATGCAGTGCAAACACACAGAAATGACAAAACTTTTTCAAAGTTGCAGTCTTTGAAAATTGTGGGTTATGTTACCAAGGAAGGTCACCATAGCTGGATAAATTATTAACCCTTTGTTCCTAAAATTCCATTGTCTGAAACCCTATGAAATTAAATTGCAGAATAATAATAAAATTGGCATTAAACCCTGTTTTCATGATCCCATGAATGACTAAGTGATGGCCAAGGCCAGAGGATGCTAAGAACTAATATCATTTCTTAACCTAATACTTAATTGGCTATGCCTAATGGCATTTTCTGTGAAAAATTATATATATATATATATATATATATATAATACATATATATTTCTTATATGTATTATCCAGTATTATCAAGCATTATTTTTAATGGTTGACTAATATAGTTTTTCAATAACATACTACTGTATGAGGACTTCAGCTTTTGCCATTTAAGTTGTATTTATATATTACTTAAAATTTATCTTGATATGCAACACTGAATAGGGCTTCTTCCGTGGCTCAGTGGTAAAGAATGTTCTTGCAATTCAGGAGACATGGGTTCAATCCCTGGGTCAGGAAGATCCTCTGGAGATGAAAATGACAACCCATTCCAGCATTCTTGACCAGAGAATCCCAGGGACAGAAAAGCCTGATAGGCTATAGTTCATAGCATTGCAAAGAGTTGGACAAAACTGAGCACACACACACAGGTAGCTTTGATTATTTCCTTAAGGAATTTATCTTTCTAATCATTTAAGTTTCAAGATATCTTTACTGAGAGTCTTCTATATATCAGGCATGTGGTATAGGTACTAGGAATGCAACGATGAATGAAAAAAAGCCATGATCCTCATACTCAGTGGAAGTGAAAGAGGTATAAACAGTGAGTTGGCATTAAATTAGTGGATATAGGCTTTCAGGTTGAGAAAAATTCTATAAAGAAATCAACAGAGTGCTATGACAGAAAATTACAAGAGTGGGGAATTGGTAAACCATCCAGGATAGGGCTTCTCTGTAGCTCAGTTGGTAAAGAATCTGCCTGCAGTAAAGGAGACCCAGGTTCGATTCCTGGGTCAGGAAGATCCCCTGGAGAAGGAAATGGCAACCCACTACAGTATTCTTGCCTGGAGAATCTCATGGATGGAGGAGCCTGGAAAGCTACAGTCCATGGGGTCACAAGAGTTGGACATGACTTAGCGACTAAATCACCACCACCAGGATAGGAAATTCTCCCTGTTTTAGGACATGGCAATTATACTAAAATGGAAGCATGGAAAAGAGGCAGCTCATTTTTATTCTGGGATAGGACATTCTGATAAAGCTCACATGCAGAGAGGATCCATCTTAGGTCAGGTTCCTGAGAAACAGACCTTAACATGGGATTGTCTCTTTAGGAAAACCTCTAAGAGAGGGAGGAAAGCAGAACAGAGAATGGCCAAAAGCTGAGTGAGGATGTGTTCTCAGGTAGGTAAAGTCTAGCATTGGCCTGATACATAGTGGAAGGGCTCTGGAATAAACCACACTGAAGAACTCTCCACTCTACAAGGTAACATGCTGACCGTTTGTTCCTATGTAACTGAGGTGTTTTGCTGGTGGCTGCATTGCAGGGGTGGGAGAAATGTAATATCCCAGGTAAGATAGCTCCTGTCGGCCAAGGTTGATTTTCCAAAAACTGGAAGTGGCTGTGAGCAGCTAAGGAATGGATGCCCAGACAGCCGCATATACTGTAGGCTCTAAGGTAAGAGAGAGTTTAGGGCTCTTCAGGAACTAAAATGATGCTAGCAGATGCTGTAGCTACTATCGATTTATAACAAACCAGGCAAATTTAGTGGAGTAAAACCACCACTGTTGTATTCTTATTCTCAGGAATTCTATTGATAAGAGATTCAGAATGAATGTAGCAGAGATGATTTACGTGGGCCTTAGCTGGGAAGAAGCAAATGTGCTTGGACTGGGAGCTAGAATTATCTGTACCCTTCTTTACTTACTCATCTGATGACTAGACTGAATAATATGAAGGCTGTGCTCAGCTCAAAGTATCAACCAAAGCATCAACATGTGGTCTCTCCATGTGGCTTGAGTTTTGTAAAAAGGCATGGCAAATGACTTGTGAGAGCATAAGTCCTGAGAAAGCCTGCAGAGTGAACAAAAATTCCAAGCTTCATAACCTTTTCTATTCTAGCCTTGAAGGTCACATAACATTATTTTTGCTCTGCCTTATTGATTAAAGATATCACAGTTCAGTTCAGTTCAGTTTCTCAGTCTTGTCCGACTCTCTGTGACCCCATGAATCGCAGCACGCCAGGCCTCCCTGTCCATCACCAACTCCAGTTCACTCAGACTCACATCCATCGAGTCAGTGATGCCATCCAGCCATCTCATCCTCTGCCGTCCACTTCTCCTCCTTCCCCCAATCCCTCCGAGCATCAGAGTCTTTTCCAATGAGTCAACACTTCGCACAAGGTGGCCAAAGTACTGGAGTTTCAGCTTTAGCATCCTTCCTTCCAAAGAAATCCCAGGACTGATTTCCTTCAAAATGGACTGGTTGGATCTCTGTGCAGTCCAAGAGACTCTCAAGAGTCTTCTCCAACACAACAGTTCAAAAGCATCAGTTCTTCAGCACTCAGCCTTCTTCACAGTCCAACTCTCACATCCATACATGACCACTGGACAAACCATAGCCTTGACTAGACGGACCTTAGTCGGCAAAGTAATGTCTCTGCTTTTCAATATGTTATCTAGGTTGGTCATAACTTTTCTTCCAAGGAGTAAGTATCTTTTAATTTCATGGCTGCAGTCATCATCGGCAGTGATTTTGGAGCCCCCCAAAATAAAGTCTGACATGTTTCCACTGTTTCCCAATCTATTTCACATTAAGTGATGGGACCGGATGCCATGATCTTAGTTTTCTGAATGTTGAGCTTTAAGTCAACTTTTTAACTCTCCACTTTGACTTTCATCAAGAGGCTTTTTAGTTCCTCTTCACTTTCGGCCATAAGGGTGGTGTCATCTGCATATCTGAGGTTATTGATATTTTTCCCAGCAATCTTGATTCCAGCTTGTGTTTCTTCCAGCCCAGAATTTCTCATAATATACTCTGCATATAAGTTAAATAAGCAGGATGACAATATATAGCCTTGACGTACTCCTTTTCCTGTTTGGAACCAGTCTGTTGTTCAATGTCCAGTTCTAACCTTTGCTTCCTGACCTGCATACAGATTTCTCAAGAGGCAGATCAGGTAGTCTGCTATTTTAATCACTTTCAGGATTTTCCACACTTTATTGTGATCCACACAGTCAAAGGCTTTGGCATAGTCAATAAAGCAGAAATAGATGTTTTTCTGGAACTCTCTTGCTTTTTCCATGATCCAGCGGATGTTGGCAATTTGATCTCTGGTTCCTATGCCTTTTCTAAAACCAGCTTGAACATCTGGAAGTTCACGGTTCATGTACTGTTGAAGTCTGGCTTGGAGAATTTTGAGCATTGCTTTACTAGCATGTGAGATGAGTGCAATTGTGTGGTAGCTTGAGCATTCTTTGGCATTGCCTTTCTTTGGGATTGGAATGAAAACTGACCTTTAGGATTTGAAACAGCTCAACTGGAATTCCATCACCTCCACTAGCTTTCTTCGTAATGATGCTTCCTAAGGCCCACTTGACTTCACATTCCAGGATGTCTGGTTCTAGCTGAGTGATCACACCATCATGACTATCTGGGTCATGAAGATCTTTTTTGTACAGTTCTTCTGTGTATTCTTGCCACCTCTTCGTAATATCTTCTCCTTATGTTAGGTCCAGACCATTTCTGTCTTTTATTGAGCCCATCTTTGCATGAAATATTCCCTTGGTATCTCTAATTTTCTTGAAGAGATCTCTTTCCCATTCTGTTCTTTTCCTCTATTTCTTTGCATTGATCGCTGAAGAAGGCTTTCTTATCACTTGTAGGTCTTTATATAACCATTCAACATCAGCTTCTTCAGCATTACTGGTTAGGGCATAGACTTGGATTACTGTGATATTGAATGGTTTCCATTGGAAATGATCAGAGGTCATTCTGTCCTTTTTGAGATTGCATCCAAGTACTGCATTTCGGACTCTTTTGCTGACCATGATGGCTACTCCATTTCTTCTGAGGGATTCCTGTCCGCAGTAGTAGATATAATGGTCATGTGAGTTAAATTCACCCATTCCAGTCCACCCATTTTAGTTCACTGATTCCTAGAATGTCGATGTTCACTCTTGCCATCTCTTGTTTGACCACTTCCAATTTGCCTTGATTCATGGACCTGACATTCGAGGCTCGTATGCAATATTGCTCTTTACCGCATCAGACCTTGCATCTGCAACTGAGTATTGTTTTTGCTTTGGCTCCATGCCTTCATTCTTTCTGGAGTTATTTCTCCACTGATCTCCAGTAAGCATATTGGGCACCTACTGACCTGGGGAGTTCCTCTTTCAGTATCCTATCACTTTTCTTTTTCATACTGTTTGTGGGGTTATCAAAGCAAGAATACTGAAGTGGTTTGCCATTCCCTTCTCCAGTGGACCACATTCTGTCAGACCTCTCCACCATGACCCGCCTGTCTTGGGTTACCCCGTGGGCATGGCTTAGTTTCATTGAGTTAGACAAGGCTGTGGTCCTAGTGTGATTAGATTGCCTAGTTTTCTGTGAGTATGGTTTCAATGTGTCTGCCCTCTGATGCCCTCTTGCAACACCTACCATCTTACTTTGGTTTCTCTACCTTGGGTGTGGGGTATCTTTTCACGGCTGCTCCAACAAAGTGCAGCTGCTGCTCCTTACCTTGGACGAGGGGTATCTCCTCACCACTGCCCTTCTTGACCTTCAACGTGGGATAGCTCCTCTAGGCCCTCCTGCGCCCATGCAGCCACTGCTCCTTGGACGTGGGGTTGCTCACAAGCACACACAAATTCAAAGGAACTGAACCCAGATCCCTCTTTCAGTGAGAAAAGCATCAAAGAAGTTTGGGCCATGTTTTAAACCACCACAGTGAGCAAGGGGGAGAGTGCTCTAAGATGAAACCAGGCAGGCAAAAACCAGGTAGTAGCAATTGCTACGTTCAGATGCATTGAAATATTGAAGTAGAAATATGAAGTATGCAGTTTGATACATGTGACTAGAAATCAGGAAAAATGAGTGACTAGCTATATATAGATGATAAGGTAATTATCTGTTAAGAAGTTATCAATTGATGTGTATATTAATATAGTTTCTTTACAGAAATGTAACATAAATTTGTACCCTAACCAGAATAATGCCAGGTGCAGATATCTTTCTTTTACTTTTGTTCAACCACCCTGGAATTGTTACTAAATGATAGGTCCCTTTTGTCCACGTTCACCCTTGGCTTTCTAGGTCTATACAAATCCCAAATTCCTCTTCTAATATTGCTCCCATAATGCAACAGGATATCTAATCATGCTGAATTTCAAGTTTCCTTGATATCTTAGAGTTTCCTAAACTTTATATACAGGCTAAATCTTATTTTGCATTGGATCTCAATCAAAAGGCTTGAATAGGACAACAGTTACTTAAGGAACTACAGATGAAAGGGTATTGAAAAATCATCATGAGCTACATTCAGGAGAAGGATAATGTGTTAATGCCAGCATTAAATATTTAAAGATTTAAAAATGTAGTCGTGAGTTCAAAAAATGGTCTAGATTAAAAGCAAATAGACCTCTCAAGTGGTCATATAAATCTATAGTTCCCAACAGCAAGTGATTTTGGCTCCCATGGTATCTGGCATTATCTGAAGACATTTTTTGTTGTCACAGTTCAGAACAGGTGGTGTGGCTGCTACTGACATTTAGTAGTAGAGATCAGGAATGCTGCTAAACATTCTGCAGTGTATAGGACATGTGCATGCACTAAGTCACTTCAGTCATATCTGACTCTTTGTGACCCTGTGGACTGTACCCTGCCAGGCTCCTCTGTCCATAGGATTCTTCAGGCAAGAATACTGGAGTGGGTTGCCATGCCCTCCTCCAGCGGATCTTCCCAACCCAGTAATTGAATCTGTGTCTCCTGTAGCTCCTGCATTGCAGGCACATTCTTTACCACTGAGCCACCAGGGAAGCCCAGTGTATAGGACAGCCCCTCACAAAAAAATTAGCCAGTTGAAAATATCAATAGTTCTGAGGTTTAAAAAAAAAAAAACAACCCTGTTATATATTGACTTTGGAGTCTAAACTTCTCTTACTATGGATTATCTTAGTGTTCAGTGGGTCTTTCCTAGCAATTGTTTATAATTGTTGATCCACAGTGAGAAGGTAAATATAAAGAGGAACATAGAAACTCATCAACTTTAAATTAGCAATGGAAGGTAACTAGAAACTCAGAATTGATGAGGAAAGGCAGATTTTGATATGTGAAATTGAGACAGAGTCATTAATGGTCAGAAATTAAAAGTGGAGCTTGAGGAAAACTATTATAGGAATATGCAATAAAGCATAAGATCAGAAGAGACAAGAGGACAAGGATAATGAATCACTGTGATGGTGAATGAAATTAAAGAGGTTTCTGAAAGGGGAAAGAGCACTGATGCATCAAGTATTAGATACAAATTGGAGCAAATAAAAGCAAAGACTCCAGATGGGTACTGTAGCATGTCTTTATATAACACTGCTTTGCCTTAGCATATGAAAAAGGAAATTATTTGTTAATATTGAGGTAACATAAACAACTCCATTCAAAGAATCAACATTGGACAGCATTTTGCAGACAGTCATAGTTTTCAAATTAAATGAATTTGAGCTTTGTTGAATTTTTCAACTGTCTCATATTTGCATAATAAATATGCACACATATATTTTGAACCTCTGTATTAAATAAGCCAACAGGAATAATATGAATGTCATAACTAGGGAAATAATTGCATCAACATGACTGTATTACGTACACATGCTGTATTATGTAAATGCTAAATTATCAATTATAATTTAAATTAGATTCTACTAGAAAGAGGAAGAGCAAACTGATGGGTTCTCATAAAACTAATGCCTTTGCTGCACAAAAAGTCCTGAGAAATTAGTAACAGGAGGGCATGAGATAACCAAAATACAAAGAAGAGCCAGAAATCTTACTGGTCCATTATTTAAGATTACATTCATATTCTGAAAAATGAAAAGATAGCTCAGACAATGATAAACTTTATAATCTTTCAATAAAAGTAATGGTAAACCTTAAAATATAATAAAGTTTCCATAATGAATGCTTCTTCCTTAAATAAATTTTTCATTTTAGTTTTAAGATTTGGGCATGAATAGTGGTTATCTTGTGAGCTTAGAAATCTGTACTTTGTAGTTAAATACATATGTAGTCTCAGTCAGAGTAGGTAATTTTTCTATCATACAAATTCTCTCAAATGAAAGTAATCAACTGAGTTATAGTATACAGATAGCTATATAAATATAGAAATCATAGAAACAAAGGATCCAGCAAAACTACTTGCATACTGTTTGATTGAAGCAGAAATCACTGTAATCAACTCCCACCTTACTACATGTTATTCAGGAAGTTATAATCCCAACTCTGCTACCCTTTCCTGCAGTCCTACATGTCTCTAACAGAGAATAAAATTGCTCAACTTGATTGTTTCACTATCACTCAAATTCACATTATCCAAAAGCTATCCATTAACAAAAACAAGCTTTTGTTCCAGTAAATGATCGATTGATAGATAGAGATTCTATTATTAACTCCACCACTACTATATTTACTTGGGATTAAAACTCACAAGCCTTCTTTTGGCTTCCCTTATATGTGAAAATTTCTGCCTCTAACCAATATGGGTACATAACATTTTCGCCAAAGTTAACACAATCTCCCAACTCTTTTCCATGCCTCCAGCCTCCTCCCAGCCATTTCATCTTGCACATTGATTTAAAAATAATCCTCCTGAAACACGTACAAAACATAGCTGAAAATCCTTAACCTTAAATTCAAAAGCCACCCCTCCCCATTTCTCTGGCCTTAATCTAGTTTACCAGATTCATCTCCCATCATAATCTTCCGAGATGTTTGCTGTCTGCTAACTTGTCTCCTAAGAAATCCTGATAAGATACCATTTTCACCTTCCTCCTGAAATTACTCTTTCTCTCTGTACATAAACAAACCTTACACATCTTTGAAACACTTGACAAAGTCTGCTTCTTCTTTATGCCAATTGAAATAATAACACATTTTCAGTCAGAGGTCAGTGAGTATTCATGTGGAAAAGAACTCAGTCAACTTGATTGACTGAATTTATGAAGCTGCATGAAAATTCACAATAAATATGTATGTGAAGTTTTGGCACTAGAACTAATGTTTTTAATGAATATGATTAACCAAGTAGTCTGAAATACTACAATTTGGACTATATATGCATATTTAGTCAAAGGAGACCCAAAAATTATATAATATAGTTCAATGCAGATTATAAGCAAAGTGCTATACCAATTAGGGCAAATTAGAAACTTGTCATCAAAGGCACTAAAGGTTGCCTGATGTAGCAAAAGCTATTGAATACCAAGCTATTCAATGAAGTAAAAGATTTACATGTATGTGGTTTGTAAAGTAAAAACATTCATTTAGTTATTCACTTCAGAGTTTGATTTTTGCCCTTTAAAACTTCAGTTGTAAAACTAAGTCATACATTAGTTATACTAGTTTATCCTTCTTATAATCTTCAAATATTTTACATACATCAATGTTAGTATTAACAGCTAGAGGAAAAATCAAGAAAGAAGAGATTTTAAATTGCACAGAGTCAATATTTAGCTTGATGAGAGAAAGGGGAACAGGGTAGATTTAATACTTCTCAAATTCTCCACTAATTAATTAAAAGATCTTCTATATGCTCCAACATTAATCCTGGTCTGAATTTCTTCTATAAGATAGACATGACATGTTAAAATTTATGGATAAAAAGAGTAGCATATTATTGTATTTCTGTAGAGCAATTCTTTTCCAGTAATATCACTGAATCACTATTTGGGGGATTATCCTGCCTGCATCCAAACTTGCCATGAAAAATAAACTTTTATTTTGTGAAGTGACCTAATATTGCAATTTTGAATAATAGCTTCCAGTCTTACTACAGCAAAGATAGAGACAGTATCTGGCAATCAGGCCTTCATCTCATATTTTCAGAAGGTGCTGATTACCACCTGAGCATCATGCATACATATATCAACTGCTTATTCCTTGGGTCTGAGTAATACAAACTCTAGGAGAAAAGTATGTACCACCATGGATAGGGTTGACGAATTCAAACCTAAACTGGAAGAGTTAAGAGAGCTATGAAGTATCCTCAATGAATAGCTTTCACTCATTCTTTTACTCAGAAGAAGCAGAATTATGGACAAATTTTCACTTGCAGCACAGCAGTGTTACTTCACCTTACATACACGGCTATTTACCTGGGCCAAATTATGGTGGAGGTAATGAAAATAATGGTGATCTCCCTCAAAAGATCCCCAAGAAAAAGAAATGCGAAAAAGCAAAATGACTGTCTGAGGAGGCCTTACAAATAGTTGTGAAAAGAAGAGAAGTGAAAAGCAAAGGAGAAAAGGAAACATACACATTTAAATGCAGAGTTCCAAAGAGAAAGGAGATATAAGCAAGTCTTCCTCAGTGATCAATGCAAAGAAATAAAGGAAAACAATAGAATGGGAAAGACTAGAGATCTCTTCAAGCAAATTAGAGATACCAAGGGAATATTTCATGCAAAGATGGGCTCAATATAGGACAGAAATGGTAGGGACCTAACATAAGCAGAAGATATTAAGAAGAGGTGACAAGAATACACAGAAGAACTGTATAAAAAAGATCTTCATGACCCAGAGATCACAATGGTGTGATCACTCACCTAGAGCCAGATATCCTGGAATGTGAAATCAAGTGGGGCCTTAGAAAGCATCACTACGAACAAAGCTAGTGGAGATGATGGCAATCCAGTTGAGCTATTTCAAATCCTAAAACATGATGCTGTAAAAGTGCTGCACTCAATATGCCAGCAAATCTGGAAAACTGAGCAGTGGCCACAGGACTAGAAAAGGTCAGTTTTCATTCCAGTTCCAAAGAAAGGCAATGCCAAAGAATGCTCAAACTACTGCACAATTGCACTCATTTCACATACTAGGAAAGTAATGTTCAAAATTCTCTAAGCCAGGCTTCAGCCATATGTGAACCATGAACTTCCAGATGTTCAAGCTGGTTTTAGAAAAGGCAGAGGAACCAGAGATCAAATTGCCAACATCCGCTGGATCATGGAAAAAGCAAGAGAGTTCCAGAAAAACACCTACTTCTGCTTTATTGACTATGCCAAAGCCTTTGACTGTGTGGATCACAATAAACTGTGGAAAATTCTGAAAGTGATGGGAATAGCAGACCACCTGACCTGCCTCTTGAGAAACCTATATGCAGATCAGGAAGAAACAGAACTGGATATGGAACACAGACTGGTTCCAAATAGTAAAAGGAGTACGTCAAGGCTGTTTATTGTCACCCTGCTTATTTAACTTATATGCAGAGTACATCAGGCGAAATCCTGGACTGGATGAAGCACAAGCTGGAATAAAGATTGCCAGGAGAACTATCAATAAGCTCAGATATGCAGAAGATACCACGCTTATCACAGAAATTGAAGAAGCACTAAAGAGCCTCTTGTTGAAAGTGAAAGAGGAGAGTGAAAAAGTTTGCTTAAAGCTCAACATTCAGAAAACTAAGATTATAGCATCTGATCCCATCACTTCATGGTAAATTAGATGGGGAAACAGTGGAAACAGTGGTAGACTTTATTTTGGGGGGCTCCAAAATCACTGCAGATGATGACTGCAGCCATGAAATTAAAAGACACTTACTCCTTGAAGAAAATTTATGACCAACCTAGATACCATATTAAAAAGCAGAGACATTACTTTGCCAACAAAGGTCTGTCTAGTTATGGCTATGATTTTTCCAGTAGTCATGGATGGATGTTAGAGTTGGACTATAAAGAAAGCTGTGCACCAAAGAATTGATGCTTTTGAACTGTGGTGTTGGAGAAGACTTGAGCATCACTTGGACAGCAAGGAGATCCAACCAGTCCATCCTAAAGGAAATCAGTCCTGAATATTCATTGGAAGCTGATGTTGAAGCTGAAACTCCAATACTTTGGGCACCTAATGTGAAGAACTGACTCATTTGAAAAGACCCTGATGCTGGAAAAGATTCAAGGTGGGAGGAGAAGGGGACAACAGAGGATGAGATGGTTGGATGGCATCACTGACTCGATGGAAATGAGTTTGAGTAAACTCCTGGATTCGATGGTGAACAGGGAGGCTGGGCGTGCTGCAGTCCATGGGGTCACAAAGAGTCGGACACGACTGAACAATTGAACTGTACAAACAGGATATTGATGATATTCCTTGGATGCCTTGTATGATCAAGAACAGCTACATAAAAATAATACCTCACAGTTATTGAACCATGTTGGTAGCTCAGATGGCAAGCATTCTCCCTGCAATTTAGGAGACCTGGGTTCAATGCCTGGTTCAGGAAGATATCCTGGAGAAGTGAATGGCAATCCACTCCAGTACTCTTGCCTGGAGAATTCCATGGACAGAGAAGCCAGGTAGGCTATAGTCCATGGGGTCACAAAGAATGAGTCAAGACTGAGTGACTAACATAAACCCACATTGAACGATACAGAGAGTCCAAGCAATTTTTAAATTATCAGGTCTCCACAAATACAACTATGATATATGCTGTATGTTACTTTTTTTTCCTTCCCCAAATTAGAGATGAAGCAACAGTGTAATTTGCCCAAGGTCATAACACTATAAAAAAAACAGGTTTGGAATTTGAATCTAGATGTCTGGACACTAAAAGCTATGCCCTTAACTACTAAAAATAGTTCCTCTTGCATAAAACATACATCAGTTCAGTCAAGTTCAGTCGCGCAGTCGTGTCTGACTCTTTGCGACCCCATGAATTGCAGCATGCCAGGCCTCCCTGTCCATCACCAACTCCCGGAGTTCACTCAGACCCACGCCCATGGAGTCAGTGACGCCATCCAGCCATCTCATCCTCGGTCATCCCCTTCTCCTCCTGCCCCCAACCCCTCCCAGCATAAGGGTCTTTTCCAATGAGTCAACTCTTCGCATAAGGTGCCCAAAGTACTGGAGCTTCAATTTTAGCATCATTCCTTCCAAAGAAATCCCAAGATTGATCTCCTTCAGAATGGACTCATTGGATCTCCTTGCACTCCAAGGGACTCTCAAGAGTCTTCTCCAACATCACAGTTAAAAAGCATCAATTCTTTGGTGCTCAGCTGTCTTCACAGTCCGACTTTCACATCCATACATGACTACTGGAAAAACCATAGCCTTGATTAGACAGACCTTTGTTGGCAAAGTAATGTCTCTGCTTTTCAATATGCTATCTAGGTTGGTCAAAACTTTCCTTCCAAGGAGTAAGCATCTTTTAATTTCATGGCTGCAGTCACCATCTGCAGTGATTTTGGAGCCCCCAAAAACTAAAGTCTGACACTGTTTCCACTGTTTCCCCATCTATTTGCCATGAAGTGATGGGACAAGATGCCATGATCTCGTTTTCTGAATGTTGACCTTTAAGCCAACTTTTTCACTCTCCTCTCTCACTTTCATCAAGAGGCTTTTTAGCTCCTCTTCACTTTCTTCCATAAGGGTGGGGTCATCTGCATATCTGAGGTTATTGACATTTCTCCCAGCAATCTTGATTCCAGCTTGTGTTTCTTCCAGTCCAGCATTTCTCATGATGTACTCTGCATATAAGTTAAATAAGCAGGGTGACAATATACAGCCTTGACATACTCCTTTTCCTATTTGGAACCAGTCTGTTGTTCCATGTCCAGTTCTAACTGTTGCTTCCTGGATCTGCATATCTGAGGTTATTGATATTTCTCCCGGCAATCTTGATTCCAGCTTGTGTTTCTTCCAGTCCAGCATTTCTCATGATGTACTCTGCATATAAGTTAAATAAGCAGGGTGACAATATACAGCCTTGACATACTCCTTTTCCTATTTGGAACCAGTCTGTTGTTCCATGTCCAGTTCTAACTGTTGCTTCCTGGTCTGCATATACGTTCCTCAAGAGGCAGGCCAGGTAGCCTGGTATTCCCATCTCTTTCAGAATTTTCCACAGTTTATTGTGATCCACACAGTCAAAGGCTTTGGCATAGTCAATAAAGCAGAAATAGATGTTTTTCTGGAACTCTCTTGCATTTTCCATGATCCAGCGGATGTTGGCAATTTGATCTCTGGTTCCTCTGCCTTTTCTAAAACCAGCTTGAACATCTGGAAGTTCATGGTTCACATATAGCTGAAGCCTGGCTTAGAGAATTTTGAACATTACTTTACTAGCATGTGAGATGAGTGCAATTTTGTGGTATTTTGAGCATTTTTTGGCATTCCCTTTCTTTGGAATTGGAATGAAAACCTTTTCCAGTCTGTGGCCACTGCTGAGTTTTCCAAATTTGCTGGCATATTGAGAGCAGCACTTACATCATCTTTCAGGATTTGAAATAGCTCAACTGGAATTCCATCACCTCCACTAGCTTTGTTCGTAGTGATGCTTTCTAAGGCCCCACTTGACTTCACATTCCAGGATGTCTGGTTCTAGCTGAGTGATCACACCATTGTGATTCTCTGGGTCATGAAGATCTTTTTTGTACAGTTCTTGTGTGTATTCTTGCCACCTCTTCTTAATATCTTCTGCTTATGTTAGGCCCATACCATTTCTGTCCTATATTGAGCCCATCTTTGCATGAAATGTTCCCTTGGTATCTCTAATTTTCTTGAAGAGATCTCTAATCTTTCCCATTCTGTTGTTTTCCTCTATCTCTTTCCATTGATTGCTGAGGAAGGCTTTCTTATCTCTCCTTGCTATTCTTTGGAAACCTGCATTCAGATGCTTATATCTTTCCTTTCTTCCTTTGCTTTTCGCTTCTCTTCTTTTCACAGCTATTTGTAAGGCATCCTCAGACAGTCATTTTGCTTTTTTGCATTTCTTTTCCATGGGTATGGCCTTGATCCCTCTCTCTTGTACAATGTCATGAATCTCCGTCCATAGTTCATCTGGCAACCTATCTATCAGATCTAGTCCCTTAAATCTATTTCTCACTTCTACTGTATAATCATAAGGTATTTGATTTAGGTCATACCTGAATGGTCTAGTGCTTTCCCATACGTGTTATCTAATGCAAGTAAATAAGGAAAGTAAATTAAAAGGATCAGAATTAGAAAGAAATAGTTGAAATGTTCTTCATTTGCACATATTATCAGACATGTGAAAATACAAAACAATCAAATGAAAATCACTCCAAATACAACAATTAGTAGATATTAGAATATCAATATAATGGAATAGCCAGTTATAAATTATAATAGTAATGGACATATACACAATGGAGTATTACTCAGCCATTAAAAAGAATACATTTGAATCAGTTCTAATGAGATGGATGAAACTGGAGCCAATTATACAGAGTGAAGTAAGCCAGAAAGAAAAACACCAATACAGTATACTAACACATATATATGGAATTTAGAAAGATGGTAATGATAACCCTGTATGCGAGACGGCAAAAGAGACACAGATGTAGAAAATGGGCTTTTGAACTCTGAGGGAGAGGGAGAGAGTGGGATGATTAGGGAGAATGGCATTGAAACACGTATACTATCATGTAAGAAATGAATCGCCAGTCTATGTTCGATACAGGATACAGGATGCTTGGGGCTGGTGCACGGGGATGATCCAGAGAGATGATACAGGGTGGGAGGTGGGAGGGGGGTTCAGGATTGGGAACTCATGTACACCCATGGTGGATTCATGTCAATGTATGGCAAAACAAATACAGTATTGAAAAGTAAAATACAGTAAAAATAAAAATTAAAAAAATGAATATAACTTAAGAGTAAGAAATAATAATTATAATAATAATAAAATTCTTTGGAATTAACATGAAATGTGTTAAAGTTATATGAAGAAATCTTTAAAACACTCGTGAAGGATATAAAATTTAGACTGGAAGAAATTGAAATACCTATCACATTCTTGGATAGAAATATTTAGCATAATATAGTCATCAGAATACCCTAAGTTATAAAATATTCCCAGTTCCAATAAAAATAACATTTTTATGGAGCTAAACAGGTTTCTGTGGAAGTATATATAGAAAAATGAATAATTCAGAATAACAAAACATTCTGAAAGAATATTACAATAAGGAGGAGAGGACTAAACTTACCAAATCCTAAACCAAACTATAACACCTTATAATTATAGTAATAAGAATTTGGTGTGTACACTAAAGAATCAACTCTATTTTTAATATTTGAGTAATGATAGCTTTCAGACCCCACACCTCCCCTTTCACCTTTTGCTGCACATTTAAACTGATTTTTGTTTAAGTCCACCTACTCCCATTCTGAAACAAGTTCAAAGTATGTAAACCTCAGGATGAGGATCCTGGCACTCCCCCCAGTCACAAAAGAACCATTGCCCTACTCACCCCTCCTTTTCAGAAGGCTTCAATATGCAAGCAATAAACTTTTTCATATCTTTAGGAGGCCTAGGTGGCATCATTAGTGTTAACATCCACCAACTTTGAATGGGTAGGGGTTCTACCTTACCTCTTTAAAGGAAGCACACACAATAGGGCACATATAGACAAATGGACATACATATTTTTTAATGTAACAGTCTTATTGATATATAATTCACATACCTTTCATCTATTTTAAGAGTACAATTCTATGATTTTAAGTATATTCACATCACCACAATCAATTTTAGAACATTTTTCATCAATTCAAAAAGAAATCCCACACCCATCAGCAGTGACTCCCATTTTTCTTCTAACATCCAGTCCTAGGAAACCAGTAATCCACTTTTTGTCTCTGTAGGTTTATCTATTCTGTACATTTCATATTCAGTTGGCCTTCCATATCTACAAATATGGAACCTGTGGACACAGGGGAACCTGGGTGTACATGTGTGCACAATCACATGATTGTGCATAAGAGATTTGAGCATCCACAGATTTTGGTATCCACAGGGCAGTCATGGAACCAAACCCCATGGATACTGAGGGATGACTGTAAGTGTTATTAAACAACATATAGTCAGATATGCAGATGACACCACCCTTATGGAAGAAAGTGAAGAGGAACTAAAAAGCCTCTTGATGAAAGTGAAAGAAGAGAGTGAAAAAGTTGGCTTAAAGCTCAAAATTCAGAATACGAAGATCATGGCATCTTGTCCCATCACTTCATGGGAAATGGATGGGGAAACAGTGGAAACAGTGTCAGACTTTATTTTTTTGGGCTCCAAAATCACTGCAGATGGTGATTGCAGCCATGAAATTAAAAGACACTTACTCCTTGGAAAGTTTTGACCAACCTAGATAACATATTCAAAAGCAGGGACATTACTTTGCCAACTAAGGTCCGTTTAGTCAAGGCTATGGTTTTTCCTGTGGTCATGTATGGATGTGAGAGTTGGACTGTGAAGAAAGCTGAGCACTGAAGAATTGATGCTTTTGAACTGTGGTGTTGGAGAAGACTCTTGAGAGTCCCTTGGATTGCAAGGATATCCAACCAGTCCATTCTAAAGGAGATCAGCCCTGCGTGTTTTTTGGAAGGAATGATGCTAAAGCTGAAGCTCCAGTACTTTGGCCACCTCATGTGAAGAGTTGACTCATTGGAAAAGACCCTGATGCTGGGAGGGGTTGGGGGCAGGAGGAGAAGGGGATGACAGAGGATGAGATGGCTGGATGGCATCACCGACTCGATGGACATGAGTTTGAGTGAACTCCGGGAGATGGTGATGGACAGGGAGGCCTGGCATGCTGTGATTCATGGGGTCAATAAGAGTTGGATGCGGCTGAGTGACTAAACTGAACTGAACTGAACTGAGTCTTTTGTGACTGTGTTGTTTCACTCAGCATGCTTTCAAGGTTCATCCACATTGTAGCATGTATATGTACTTCACTGATTATATTGCCAAATAAGTTTCCATTGTATGAATATATTATAATTTGTTTATCCATTCATCAGTTGATACACATTTGGGTTATCTGTACTTTTGGGATATTGAAAGTAGTGCTACTATGAACATTTGTGTACAATCTTTTGTGTGAACCTATGTTTTCAACTCTCTTGGGTATATGCCTAAGAATGGAATTGCTAGATCATATGGTAACTTTATGCTTAAACTTTTATGGTATTGCTAGTCTGTTTTCCAAAGTGGTTGCATCATTTTACTTTCCTACTGACAGTGTATAAAGGTTCTGATTTCTCTGCATCCTTGCCAATACTTGTTATTTGTCTTTTAGATTATATCTGTCCTAGTGAATATGAGGTGGTATCTCATTGTGGCTTTGATTTGTATTTCCCTAATGGCTAATGGCATTCATCATCTTTTTATGTCCTAATGGACATTTGTATCTTCTTTGTAGAAATATCTATTCAAGTCCTTTAAGCTTATTTTTTCAAAAGTGAGTTATTTATCTTTTTTATTATTGAGTCATAGGACTTCTTTTGGAGAAGGCAATGGCAATCCACTCCAGTACTCTTGCCTGGAAATTCCCATGGATGGAGGAGCCTGGTAGGCTGCCGTCCATGGGGTCTCAAAGAGTTGAACCCAACTGAGCAACTTCACTTTCACTTTTCACTTTCATGCATTGGAGAAGGAAGTGGCAACCCACTCCAGAGTTCTTGCCTGAAGAATCCCAGGGATGGGGGAGCCTGGTGGGCTGCCATCTATGGGGTCACACAGAGTCAGACATGACTGAAGCAACTTAGTAGCGCAACAGCAGCAGACCTTCTTTATTCTAGATATAAACCCATTATCAGACATGATTTGTAAATATTTTCTCCCATTTTGTGAGGTTGTCTTTTCACTTTACTGATGATACCTTTTGAAATGGAAAAGTCTAACTTTCATGAATTCAAATTTACTCATGTTTTTCTTTTATCACTCATGTTTTTAGTGTCTTATCTAAGAAGGTTTTGCCTGATCCAAGGCCAAAAACATTTATTTCTCTACTTTCTTCTAAGAATTATACAGCTTTAACTCTTACATATAGATATATAATCCTTTTTGAGTTAATTTTTGTGTATAGTATGAGGGAGCAATCCAACTTCGTTGTTTGACATGTTTATATCCAATTGTCCTAGTACAATTTGCTGAAAGAACTATTCTTTGTTCCTCTGAATTGTCTTGGAACTCTTAATGAAAACCATTGACTATTAGTGTGATGGCTTATTCTGCAATCTCAGTTCAATTCCCTTGATCTATATGTCCATCTTGATGACAGCACCACACTGTCTTGCTTACAGTAGCTTTGTACTTAAATTTGAGATGTGAAAGTGTGAGTCTTCCAACTCTGATCTTTGGATACTCTGAGTCCCTTGAATTTTTTAATGAATTTTATAATCAGCTTGTTAATTTCTGCAAAGAAGCCTTTGGGATTTCAATTGGGACTGTTGAATGTATGGATCAAATTCAGGGAGTACTGCCATTTGAACAATGTTAAATCTTCTGATTAATTAACATGGAATATCTTTCTATTTATTGGGAATTTTTATACCCTTCAAAAATTTTTCATAGTTTTTAGAGGATAAATTTTGTATTTTCTTTGTTAAGCATTTTCCTAAGTATTTTATTTTTAATGCTATGTCAAGTGGAATTGTTTTCTTAAATTTGTTTTTTATTGTTCATTGTTAATGTTTAGAAATACAATTGGTTTTTATATCTTTAGCCTATATCCTGCAACATCTCTGAATTAGTGTATTAGTTCCTGTAGTTTTTAAGTGTACTCCTTAGGATTTCTATGGTGGTGGTTTAGTCGCTAAGTCATGTCTGACTCTTGAGACCCTGTGGACTGTAGCCAGCCAGGCTTCTCTGTCCATAGGATTCTCCAGGCAGGAATACTGGAGAGGGTTGCTATTTCCTTCTCCAGGGGATCTTTCCCACCCAGGAATCAAACCCAGGTCTCCTGCATTGCAGGCAGATTCTTTACCAACTGAGCTATGATACACAAGATCAAATCACCTACAATTAGAAACTTTTTCAATTCTTCCTTTCTAATCTGGATGTCTATTCTTTCTTACCTAATGTCCCTGCAATGTTAATACAAGTGGTGAGAATGAGGCATATTCTTGTTTTGCTGCTAACTTTAGGAGGAAAACATTTAAAACTTCACCACTGTATATTCTAACAAACAACCACAAATCCAGTGGCTTAAAAGAATAGAAATTTATTATCTTAATATCCTAGAGGTCAGAAGTCTCAAATGGATCTCACCGGGCTGAAGTAAAGATGCTGCAGACCTGCATTCCTTTCAGGAAGCTCTAGGTGAAAATCAATTTTCTTTTCTTTTCCAGATTCTAGAGTTTCCTGTCATCGTTTTGTCCATACTCTCTTCTATCTTCAAAGCCAGCAATGGCCAGTCAAGTGTTTCTCACATCATTTATCTCTGGCACAGATTTTCTGCCTTCCTCCTCCACATATAAAGACCCTATGATTACATGGAGCCCATGGAGATATTCTAGGATATCTCTCTATTAGAAAACAGCTGATTAGCAACCCTGATTCCATCTGGAAACTTAATTCTCCTTATATAATATAACAGGTTCTGGCAATTAGGATGTGGGCATCTTTAGGAGGCCATTCTTCTAAATAGTCAATTAGTCTATAGTCAGTCCTCTGGCCTTCAAAGATTCATGCCTGGCCCACATGCAAAATAAAGTCAACTTTTCTATCATCTCCCTAAATATCAATACATTGCCGCATGAATGCAAAGTCCAAAGTCTCATCTAAATTTTCTCAGCTTAAAAGTCCCAAATCTATAATATAAACCATCTAAATCAGGTATGGGTAAGACTATGAGTATGATCCATCTTGAGGTACAATTCTCCATATGTGAACCCGTGAAACTCAAAAACAAGTTATGTGCTCACAAAATACCCTGTTGGATCAGGCACAGAATAATAGTTATAGACATTTCCATTCAAAAGGGGAGAAAATGGAAGGTATAAAGGAGTCACCAGCCTCAACAAATTGAAATCCAAGGAGGAAGTTTATTCTCCTGGGAATATTCCTCTGTGATTTTTGGTTCTGCAAGCTGTCATCAAGCATCCTCTCTCTAAGTCATTCTTCCTTTTCATAAAAGGTAGCTGTGTTTGCAAGTGAGTAGTTTTATCAGCCTATTTATCACCTGTAAAATTTTGTGAGTACAACAGCCATCTTTTATCCTGGCTTTTCTCACACTTTTAATACTAGATAATAGTGCTTCTGCTAATAAAAAATTCTCAGTAACCTTATGAGTTTCCCATATATGTCACAGCCATTCACTGCATTTGACAAAAGGCTCCTCCATAAAGTTTCCTAAATATTTTCGTCTCTATTTTTGGCTAAGATGGTCAAAGAACTGTATTAGTCACAAACTTAGTCTCTTAAAAGAGAACTGAATACTCTGACATTTTGATTAGCAAAAGCTATCCAGCCACACCCTATTTTTTCACCAGAGCACTCTTTTATGAAAATAAATCTCTTAATTTTAATATCTTTTGCAATCTGGATAAGCTAAGAGCTTTCCAAGTTATAAAGTTTTGGTTCTTTTTTGCTTAACAATTTATATCTTTCCTATCACATTTTACTATTTGCAGCAGGAAGGTACTAGACTCTACTCTCAAAACTTTGCTACAACATCTCAGCTAAGTAGCCAAGTTCAGTGCTTAAAAATCTGCTTTCCACAGGACTGAAGGGCACAATTCGCTTAATTTTCACCACTATCTAATAAGGTTTTCTTCTATTTTTCAATAACATGTTTCTCATTCCCTTCAATGCCTTCAACAACAGAAATTTAATCATGTATTTCTAATCTGTTTGTGATTACTTAATATTCTCTAAAATGTTTTCTTTACCAGATTCCTCATTTCCTTCTAAGCCCCTCAATAGCAAAGGTGTTAACATCCATGTTTCTACTAACAATCTGTTTGAGACATTATAGGCATTTTCCATCATAAGTCTCAAAATTTTCTATCCTCTACCCACTGCCCAATTGCAAAGCCACATCAACAATTTTAGGTAATTTGTACATCAACACCCAACTTCCAGATATCAAAATCTGTATTCATTTTCTATTGCTGCTATAACGATGTACCCAAACTTAGTGGCTTAAAATAACACAAGCTTATTGCCTTATATTTCTGGAGATGAGAAGTCCAATATCATTGGCTATCATTAGGTTAAACAACGTTTTAGCAAACCTGCATTTCTTTATGGAGGCTCTAGGTGAGAATTTGTTTCCTTGTCTCCCCCAGGTTTTAGAGGTCACCCAGATTCCTTCCATCTTCAAAGTAAGAAATGGTCAGTCAAGCAATTTCTCATTGTATCACTCTGACACTAACACACTCTTCTGCCTCTATCTTCCACATTTAAGAGTACTTATGACTACACTTGGAGAAGTCAATGCCACCCCACTCTAGTACTCTTGTTTGGAAAATCCCATGGATGGAGTAGCCTGGTGGGCTGCAGTCCATGGGTTCGTGAAGAGTCCGATGCAACTGAGTGACTTCACTTTCACTCTCATACATTGGAGAAGGAAATGGCAACCCACTCCAGTGTTCTTGCCTGGAGAATCCCAGGGATGGGGGAGCCTGATGGGCTGCCATCTCTGGGGTAGCACAGAGTCGGACACGACTGAAGCGACTTAGCAGCAGCAGCAGCAGCATGACTATACTAGGTCCTCCTAGATAATCCAGAACAATATACCTAATTTAAGATCTGCTGATTAACATCTTTAATTCCATATGCAAAAATCATTTCCATTTTCCACGTGACATATTCAGTTTCCAGCAATTAAATCACGGACAACTTTGGGAGGCTATATTCTGCCCACCATGACTATTGAGTGTACTAGCTGTAGACAGGCAAATTAGATTTTATAGAGAGTTCCAAAACTGACCTATATACACTTGATATTCATATTATAATGAAGGTGCATAAAAAAGGTTGAATATTGGGTACATATAAATATAGCAATTTCATAAATGAAATTAGGAAACAATTTATGTAAGTTTATAACAGTAGCCATTTGGGGAAAAAAGAGGTAAAGTTGGACCCATATTTCATATAATAAGCAGGATAAATTTCAAATGCATCAAAGATCTAAATGTAAAAAAAATGTAAATATAGAAGAAACATAAGTGATTTTTAAAATTATAATGGGAAATGTTTTTAACTATGACCCACTATCTGCAAACAAAAAAGCAAAAAGTGAAAGATGACTCTAAGAAAATGTCAGAATTTTTACTTGGCATAAAACATCTTTAGGCAAGCTTTAATTTCTTTTTGAAAGCACAAAAAAGAGATATATACAGAATATAAATAGATGCTAGAAAATGAGACAAAAAAGATCCAAACTGTATTAGAAATTTAGAAAACATAAACTGAAATTATATATAAATAAAAATCCAAATGCTCCTTAACCAAATGAAAAGATGTATAACATTCCTTATAGTAATATAAATCTAAATTAAAACTACACAGAGGTATAATTCCTTAAAAGCGAAATGGCAAAAATTCAAAAGATTGTCAAAACTATCTACTGGTGAGGCTATAGGGAAACAGTCTACTTTTCTGGTGGAAATGTATCATGGTACAAGCTCTGTGGAGGAAGAAAATCAGTATGTGACACAATAGATAATTTATCTTTTGACTGAGCAGTCTTATTTCCAGGTACTTGTCCAACAGTTACACATGCACATTTTTAAATGGAAAAAATCTCTAAGTGTATCTATTTCAGGATCATTTGCAATAACACAATATTGGAACAACCTAACTGTTCACCAGTAAGAACTATTAAACTGTTGCATAAGCAATTCAGTACTGCACAGCTATAAAAAAAAAAAAAAACAGAATGAGGAAATTGTCTGCATACTATTAATATCACCGAGAACCTCCAGGATATATTTTCAAGTTAACAAAGAAAGACATACAGAGTATATACAGTATGATATATTTATGTAAGTGTGGGTATAAAGATTCCTATGTGTTTGTGTGTGTTGCATGTACTTGCCAAAACAAATACCAGATGAATAAATAAGCTCATAGGCCAATAAATATAATCACCTATAGTGTGGTAGAGAGGAGAAGGCAATGGCACCCCACTCCAGTACTCTTGCCTGGAAAATCCCATGGGCGGAGGAGCCTGGTGGGCTGCAGTCCATGGGTTTGCGAAGAGTCGGACACGACTGAGCAACTTCACTTTCACTTTTCACTTTCATGCATTGGAGAAGGAAATGGCACCCCACTCCAGTATTCTTGCCTGGAGAATCCCAGGGATGGGGGAGCCTGGTGGGCTGCCGTCTATGGGGTCTCACAGAGTCGGACACGACTGAAGTGACTCAGCAGCAGCACCAGCAGTGTGGTAGAGATGGAGAATGGAAAAAGGGGGCCAATTGTGAAAATAAGTCTCCATTCTACACCTTATGTATCATATAAAATGCATTATATATTCAAAGTATGTAAAATAAAACTTTCGATTTATAATTACAAAGAGAGGAGGGAAAAAAAAAACTTTGGGAACAATTATTGGATCATATTTAGTTTTGCCAGAATATCCTCTTGACAAACCACAAATTCTCTGTCATCCTGTGCTCTAATCTCTTATGGAAGCCCAGCATTCTTAATCTTGAAGTTTTTCATCCTCATTCTCTAATAAACAATCACTTTTAGAAATGGAAATCATTTGTATGCATGCCAGAACTGCAACAGCATTCCAGGAACTAAAAAACGGGTTCACCTCCAAACAAATCTCTCCAATTTCAAACAGATGTCTCAAACACTACTCTTAAGGGTGTGCTACTTAAAGACAAAAAGATTCTGTGCAATTGATTTCCTTTTTGTGTTTACTTTACAAGAAAGCTGGTTTGATCTTATTTTTGAAAAAGGACTACTGGTAAACAAAGCTGACTTTGAGATGTGAAAACCCTAATTATAATATGTACCAGATATTTTAATAACAAACCCAGCTGTCATAGACTGAAGTTATGGATTTTGGGAGATAAATAATTTTCACAAGCATGTGTTTCATGCAATGAAAATTGCTGACTACCTGGCATATCATGATTGTCAAATCATCAAAGAAAAGTAGAACACCTCATTATAAGGATTCCCCTAGACACCAAACTTACCAGCTATTAACCAGCAATCAGAACTCACCAGGTTAATTAAGCATTTACATCAAGTAGTTGCTTTTCCATAACAGTGTCTAAGTAGAAAACCAGTCACACTAAGGGTAATCTTTAAATTTAGTGCCAAAACATTTCTCACTTAAAGCCCCTGTTGCATGCTGCAGTCCATAGTAACTTTGTATGCTCATTTTAGAAGACACATTTACCAATCTCATGGTATCTAGAGTCACCAATATGCCCCCCTTATATTATGGCACACTGTGCTGTGCTTAGTGACTCAGTCATATCCAATTGTTTG
The DNA here is from genome assembly GCA_006408695.1 of Aepyceros melampus. Taxonomy (NCBI): domain Eukaryota; kingdom Metazoa; phylum Chordata; class Mammalia; order Artiodactyla; family Bovidae; genus Aepyceros; species Aepyceros melampus. The sequence goes on along the minus strand of SJXQ01010341.1, from coordinate 265,027 downwards.
CAACCCCATGGACTGTAGCCTGTCAGGCTCCTCTGTCCATGCAGATTCTCCAGGCAAGAATACTGGAGTGGATTGCCATGTCCTTCTCCAGCGGATCTTCCCAACCCAGGGACTGAACCCAGGTCCCTAACATTTCTTTACCATCTGAGCCACCAGGGAAGCCCAAGCATACTGGAGTGGGTAGCCTATCCCTTATTTAGGGGACCTTCCTGACCAAGGAATCAAACCGGGGTCTCCTGCATTGCAGGCAGATTCTTTACCACCTAAGCTGCCAGGGGGAGAAAGCAATGGCAACTCACTCCAGTACTCTTGCCTGGAAATTCCCATGGATGGAGGAGCCTGGTAGGCTGCAGTCCACGGAGTCGTGAAGAGTCAGACACGACTGAGCGATTTCACTTTCATGCACTGGGGAAGGAAATGGCAACCCACTCCAACGTTCTTGCCTGGAGAATCCCAAGGACGAGGATCCTGGTGGGCTGCCGTCTACAGGGTCACACAGAGTCGGACACGACTGAAGTGACTTAGCAGCAGCAGCAGCAAGCTACCAGGAAAGCCTATACTATGTCATACCAGTGGCCAAACTACATAAAGACGGCTGTTGAAGACAATACAACTCACCCATATCATATTAAACCTGTAGAATTAATTTATTAAAAAATACTCCTTGTCTCCATCCAAATCCAAAATTTCCTCCGATTTATAGCTTTTACACTTTCTATATTACACAACATGAAAATTTAGACTCTCTTTATGAACCAGTCACAAACTGGAGGAGATGCCGGACACCTGTTAATTTCTGTAAGACATCTTTTAATATTCAAAGGACCAAGAAATACTGTTCTAATACATCCTGGTCACAAGGAGAAGTTCTTATCCCATAAGATATTTACACCATCCATCCCTTCCAAAGGCTGAACAATAATTTATTGGATCACTCACATTCATAGAAGCAATCAACTCTATCACATAGTTTCTTTACTTTCTTCCAGCAACTCCTAATCCATAGGACTCCACCAACCTTCCATCTTATACCTCAGCATTCAGTACCAACAATCCAACATAAATGATAAAGGACAAGAAGCCATCACATATACATATGAAGTGATATCTCTGAATTCACAAACAGTTCAACATATGGAACAATGGAGAAAGTATAGATTAACAGTCTGGCCAAGGTTTTCAGTGGGTAAACTACCTATGCCACTCTGATTAGACTGAAAGAAGTGAAGTTCCCAGCTCTTTTTCTGGTTTCTTTAAGCCATAAAAACCCCTTCTTGTATCAGTCTTCTGACAAAACGATTTCAACAGACTTTCTCATCTCTGGTTTGTCTTAGAGAAGCTTCTATCCATATCTAAATTCCTGCCCCAGTGATCTTGATCTCTTAGAAGCTGTGTTCATTTTTGGCTCTTTATTATCTCTGAATTGACATAACAAAACCTAGAGAAGAATGCACAGTGCAGAAAAAAAATAGAAGCTGTATTTAAATTTTCCCACAGGAAAGATCTCTGAGAGTATGCTCTTGAGTACTGAGATAGACACTGAGCAATGTGAATGTATCTGTTTTAATCTGGTAGGTTTTCTGCTGCTGCTGCTGCTAAGTCGCTTCAGTCGTGTCCGACTCTGCGCGACCCCATAGACGGCAGCCCACCAGGCTCCCCCGTCCCTGGGATTCTCCAGGCAAGAACGCTGGAGTGGGTTGCCATTTTTTCTAATGTATTGTATTCCAACTGATATGAAAATAGAAATAAAAATATGCAACCTACATGTATTTTTCAGGACAGATCAAAATGTAAATTAAAATACAAATTTGTTATTTTCTTTAAATGTTTCTTTCATTAAAATCCACAAATGTGTGAACTGAAATTTCAGCCTTACTTAGTTTACTAAAGGTTTTATGAAATACTCAAATTTAAAATATCTTCAACATATATATAAATAAACATATACACACTTAAATAATTAAATATTTCTAAAATAATTATATGAAATCCACACCTGCAATATACTGTGTTGAGTTGCAGGATCCAATGATGATCTTAACATATGATCATGAGTGTCAAATTTCTTAAGAATGAAAATGTGCAGATACATCTAAGCTCTTTGATCATAGTAGACTCTTATGTTCCTCCATAATGAGAAACAAATAAGCCTGCAAGTACTGAGATTCTAACAAGTGGAGAGCAGTTTAAGAGAAAAGCACTTTTTTTCAAGAGTGTAATGGAGCCAATAATTCCTTAAATGTACTTGAATTGTTTTTCTGTTTTGCTCTTATTTCAATACATATTATTTAAAAATATAACACCCATATTTTATAACATAGCTTAACAAATATTAATAGTTATTAACCAAACACCTATTGGAACCACTATTCAAGTCAAAATAATATTACCAACCAGATAGAAAGTCCCCATTTATCCCTTCCTGATGTGAACAACTTCCTCAACTAATCCTGATATTTTAGCAATAATTCCCTTCTTATCATTATCATTTTGCAACCAATGGTGATCACTAAATGATAGTTAATTTCTATGGTAATAAAATTCAATGTATGTGTTTTGTGTCTTTGGCTCTCAAAAATTTCCTTCTACAATTTATCAAATGGTATATATCTATAGTTTATTCACTTTCACTGATTGACATACTATGTCTTCAGTGTGTTTATCCAATGTTTTCATCCATTCTACTGCCAAAGAGTGCTTGGGCTATTTCCAGTTTGGGTTTATTTAATTCAGTGTTATGGATATTCTGAGTATGTATATCTAGTGTATATATATCCACTTGGGTGACTAATTGTCTAATATAACTCTACATTGATTGAACTGTTCTATTTGCACTGTCCAATAGAGAAGCCAGTAGCCACATGTGGTTATTGAGCATTTTAAATGTGGCTGGTGAAAATGGGAGACTAAATTTTTAATTTTATTTCATTTCATTAAAGTTAAATTTTTATTTAAATAGACATGTGAGTAGTAGCTACCACTGAATAGCACAAATGTACTTGACCATTATGTTAGCATTAGTGATTACAAGAGTTGAGAGGTGGAATAACTACTTCTGATTACTCTAGAGAGCTTATAAAAAGAAAATGAAAATTCAGGGGTTTAAACACACTTCAAGTCACAATCAGATGAATAGAGAGTTTATCTGGCAGCCTTGTAAACAATTTCTTACTTCTTATAATATCAAATATCTCTGAAAATGAGACCCAACATTAACTGCATTATTTGTAGGGATAAAATGAGAGTTTAATTCACAGATTGTCAAGTGTCTAATGTGAAATTTATAACTTCAATTTGAAAAAGAGTGGGACTCTAAGAATTGTAATGTGGATCTCTGGAGAAATAAAAAGATATGAAACAAACTTCCAAGACTCTCTGATGTTCCCTTTTGGTAGGAAGCAGTCCCAGCTTCTGTGTCTGAAGAGACTAGACTTCATTTATAGTAGTGAAATATCATCAACTGAGGCAATTTTCTTGCAAGCAGATGCATATGTCGCTCAAGCTCCATCACAATCAACGATTATTAATCTCGAACTATAAACAGATTTAGACATTGACCTACTCTGGAGGACAAGTGCTAAATGAGGCCCAGGAAGAAATAATTTGCACTTGAAACGTATTTCAGAAATGTGAGGAAAATACATGCAAGAATAGATTCTAAGAGAATCTTTGGTCCAAGTTGAGTGCAACATTATAGATTAATGAACAAGGCTGAATTCATTGATATGGGTACACCTACCAAAGTTTTGGGGTTAAATATAGTAAGGTGAACTTTAAACGACTTTATTTGATTGGTTAATTGAAACAAACTCGCAATGGCTTACATTTAAAGATGCTGAGATACTAGAATTTACATGGCGCTTTGTAGAAGAAGAAATACAAGTGTTTAGGGATGTTCTAGTGTGCTTATGTGCACCCTGAATATCCACCCCAAACACTATAACCTTTGAGAGGGTTGAGAACACATGCCTTTCCCTAACTGTGTGTGCATGCTCAGTCACTTTAGTCATGTCCAACTTTTTGCACCCTATGCACTGTAGCTTTCTAGGCTCCTGAATCCATGGGATTTTCCAGACAAGAATACTGGAATGGATTGCCATGCTCTACTCCATAGATCTTCCCCACCCAGGGATCGAACCTGCAACTCCTGCATTGCAGGCGGATTTTTAACCGCTGAGCCACCAGGGAGGCCCGCCTTTCCCTAAGACATTGTGAAATACCTTCAGATGGGAGCACTGACTTTCCAGAAATGTCTTAGAGAGTAGTTTTCCTCTGTATAACAGTGCAGAGAGTAGAAGATGCCACCAGTGAATGAGTTTCAGTAGGGGTGATTGCATTCCAGGATGACACAGACTGTGTTTAACCATCAGAGACATGGTGGATACAGTTGACAAACAGTCAGCAGGAACAAAATCATAGTCATAATATTTTGACATATGGGATTTTTGGCAGTAGTTTATTAACCAAAGACATTTTATAGATAGGTAGTCTATAAAAATATTTTTATAACAGAAAGATATCTAAGTCATGTAGCCAGAAGCCTGACTCAACAGCCAAAGTTGTCAGCTTCTAGACAAGCCAATTCACAACACTAAGGCTCTTTGACTGAGGGAGAGCCAGGCTTCCTTGAGGAAGAGTCCAGAAAGCTTGTCAAACTTTTCTTCAAACCTTCCCCAAAGTGATCTAGAGTCATTTACAAAGGTTATTTTATACTGGAAAAAAAGGAAATATCCATATCTTTCATGAATTATTAGATAATGGTCTCAATTGACAACAATTTTTGGAGAAAAAAATGTCATTATTGTCTATTAGTCAAAGGGCAAACACAGCAGTCAAGTGATTAAAGTAGAATAGGTCTAAATCAGTCTCCCATAGGATTAGTGGAGCAAAAACTCATCCTGTAGTTAATTTTTTCCTAAGTGGGAAAATAAACCAAAAACAATATTGATTCCCAAAGGAAACTACTGAGAAGAGTCTTACCATCAAAGATTTGAAAAATGCACATTCAACTTAACTCAATTGTTTGGCCTGTGCATATCTTGAAGATTGATTATGAATTATTGTAAAGTTAATCAGCTGGTTTACAGCTGCTGTTACAGCTGTGGTATCTTTACTGGAACAAATCAACACAGACCTGGCAAGGGTACATAACTATTGATCTAGCAAATGCTTTTATCTCTATACCAATTTGCAAGGAGCAGCAGCAAACGTTGATTTTCACTGCATTGTCTCAAGGCTATGTCAATATGCCTACTCTCTGCCATAGGAAGGTTGACAGAGTTGTTCATAACATTATACCTCAGAAAATCAAAGTAGTTTTCCTTATTGATAATAGCAGGAAGATTGAGCTTGATGAACAGAAATTAGCAAAATACTTTATGGTAAAGAACTTGGACATTTGGAACAGGCCTCTGACCCAATGAGCAAATAAGGGAGTTACTCCATTGGCTGAGATAGTTGTTCCAAGCAAAAGAAACAAGGTTACTACTACATGATGGGGAAGGAAAGGCTATGTCTACAATATTTTTTGGTAGTTGTTGTTGCTATGATCTTCTTTTAAGCCGCAGAATAATAAGATTCCAGACCTTTTAGTTACGATATTTGGGGTCTTCTTACATGCAGAGTACATCATGAGAAACGCTGGACTGGAAGAAACACAAGCTAGAATCAAGATTGCTGGGAGAAATATCAATCACCTCAGATATACAAATGACACCACCCTTATGGCAGAAAGTGAAGAGGAAATAAAAAGCCTCTTGAGGAAAGTGAAAGAGGAGAGTGAAATAGTTGGCTTAAAGCTCAACATTCAGAAAACGAAGATCATGGCATCAGGTCCCAGGAAATAGATGGGGAAACAGTGGAAACAGTGTCAGACTTTATTTTTCTGGGCTCCAAAATCACTGCAGATGGTGATTTCAGTCATGAAATTAAGAGATGCTTACTCCTTGGAAGAAAAGTTATGACCAACCTAGATAGTATATTCAAGAGCAGAGATATTCCTTTGCCGACTAAGGTCCATCTAGCAAGGCTATGGTTTTTCCTGTGGTCATGTATGGGTGTGAGAGCTGGACTGTGAAGAAGGCTGAGCGCCAAAGAATTGATGTCTTTGAACTGTGGTGTTGGAGAAGACTCTTGAGAGCCCCTTGAACTGCAAGGAGATCCAACCAGTGCATTCTGAAGGAGATCAACCCTGAAAATTAAGAGATGCTTACTCCTTGGAAGAAAAGTTATGACCAACCTAGATAGTATATTCAAGAGCAGAGATATTCCTTTGCCGACTAAGGTCCATCTAGCAAGGCTATGGTTTTTCCTGTGGTCATGTATGGGTGTGAGAGCTGGACTGTGAAGAAGGCTGAGCGCCAAAGAATTGATGTCTTTGAACTGTGGTGTTGGAGAAGACTCTTGAGAGCCCCTTGAACTGCAAGGAGATCCAACCAGTGCATTCTGAAGGAGATCAACCCTGGGATTTCTTTGGAAGGAATGATGTTAAAGCTGAAACTCCAGTACCTTGGCCACCTCATGCAAAGTGTTGACTCATTGGAAAAGACTCTGATGCTGGGAGGGATTGGGGGCAGGAGGAGAAGAGTATGACAGAGGATGAGATGGCTGGATGGCATGGACTCGATGGACATGAGTCTGAGTGTCGATGGACATGAGTCTGAGTGAACTCCGGGAGCTGGTGATGGATAGGGAGGCCTGGTGTGCTGCGATTCATGGGGTCGCAAAGAGTCAGACACGACTGAGCGACTGAACTGAACTAAACTGGCCAGTTAAAGAATCCAGATTAATTCAAATGCTTGTTAAGAAAAAAGATAATATTTAGTGATGTAAAAGAAAGAAATTACAATTATCAACTCTGGCCTTGTGATCATTTATAAAAATAAGAACTACATCAGATATACATATTTTCTTTTTTGATTATTGTGTGCTATGCTTAGCAGCTCAGTCATGTCCAACTCTTTGTGACCCCATGGACTGTTGCCCACCAGGATCCTCTGTGCATGGGGATTCTCCAGGCAAGAATACTGGAGTGGGTTGCCAGCCCTCCTCCAGGGGATCCTCCCAATCCAAGGATCGAATCCAGGTCTCCCACATTGCAGGCAGATTCTTTACCATCTGAGCCACCAGGGAAGCCCTTTGATTGTTACATGTGTGTATATATGCACATATTATTTTTTTAATTCCCTCTCCTTTTAAATTAATACTTTATAGAAGATATGGAGGTAGTTAATTTTAAAATTTAGTCTTTAAGTTACAACGCACTCAAAAGAGATTGTGACTGAACTGGCAAAGTGTTTAACACTGCCTAGGGATAGATACATACCATTTCTGTCCTTTATCGAGCCCATCTTTGCATGAAATGTTCCCTTGGTATCTCTAATTTTCTTGAAGAGATCTCTAGTCTTTCCCATTCTGTTCTTTTCCTCTATTTCTTTGCATTGATAACTGAAGAAGGCTTTCTTATCTCTTCTTGCTATTCTCTGGAACACTGCATTCAGATGCTTATATCTTTCCTTTTCTCCTTTGCTTTTTGCTTCTCTTCTTTTCACAGCAATTTGTAAGGCTTCCCCAGACAGCCATTTTTCTTTTTTGCATTTCTTTGCCATGGGGATGGTCTTGATCCCTGTCTCCTGTACAATGTCATGAACCTCATTCCATAGTTCATCAGGCACTCTATCTATCAGATCTAGGCCCTTAAATCTATTTCTCACTTCCACTGTATAATCATAAGGGATTTGATTTAG
>SJXQ01010341.1:237196-256636 GCA_006408695.1 Aepyceros melampus | reverse complement strand
GGATTCCTGCCTGCAGTAGTAGAGATACCAAGGAAACATTTCATGCAAAGATGGGCTTGATAAAGGACAGTAATGGTATGGACCTAACAGAAGCAGAAGATATTAAGGAAAGGTGGCAAGAATACACAGAAGAACTGTACAAAAAAGTTCTCATGACCCGAATAATCACGATGATGTGATCACTCATCTAGAGCCAGACATCCTGGAATGTGAAGTCAAGTGGGCCTTAGAAAGCATCACTACAAATAAAGCTAGTGGAGGTGATGGAATTCCAGTTGAGCTATTTCAAATCCTGAAAGATGATGCTGTGAAGGTGTTGCACTCAATATGCCACCAAATTTGGAAAACTCAGCAGTAGCCATGGGACTGGAAAAGATCAGTTTTCATTCCAATCCTAAAGAAGGGCAATGCCAAAGAATGCTCAAACTACCACACAATTGCACTCATCTCACATGTTAGTAAAGTAATGCTCAAAATTCTCCAAGCCAGGCTTCAGCAATGTGTGAACCATGAACCTCCTGATGTTCAAGCTGGTTTTTTATTGACTATGCCAAATTCTTTGACTGTGTGGATCACAATAAACTGTGGAAAATTCTGAAAGAGATGGGAATATCAGACCACCTCATCTGCCTCTTGAGAAATCTGTATGCAGGTCATGAAGCAACAATTAGTACTGGACATGGAAAAACAGACTGGTTCCAAATAAGGAAAGGAGTACGTCAAGGCTGTATATTGTCACCCTGCTTATTTAACCAATATGCAGGATACAGCATGAGAAATGCTGGACTGGAAGAAACACAAGCTGGAATCAAGATTGCCGGGAGAAATATCAATAACCTCAGATATGCAAATGACACCACCCTTATGGCAGAAAGTGAAGAAGAGCTCAAAAGCCTCTTGCTGAAAGTGAAAGAGGAGAGTGAAAAAGTTGGCTTAAAGCTCAACATTCAGAAAATGAAGATCAAGGCATCCGGTCCCATCACTTCATGGGAAATAGATGGGGAAACAGTGGAAACAGTGTCAGACTTTATTTTCCTGGGCTCCAAATCACTGCAGATGGTGACTGCAGCCATGAAATTAAAAGACGGTTACTCCTTGGAATGTTTTGATCAACCTAGATAACACATTCAAAAGCAGAGACATTACTTTGCCAACTAAGGTCCATTTAGTCAAGGCTATGGTTTTCCCCAGTGGTCATGTATGGATGTGAGAGTTGGACTGTGAAGAAAGCTGAGCATTGAAAAACTGATGCTTTTGAACTGTGGTGTTGGAGAAAACTGTTGAGAGTCCCTTGGACTGCAAGGAGATCCAACCAGTCCATTCTGAAGGAGATCAGCCCTGGGATTTCTTTGGAAGGAAGGATGCTAAAGCTGAAACTCCAGTACTTTGGCCACCTCATGCAAAGAGTTGACTCATTGGAAAAGACTCTGATGCTGGGAGGGATTGGGGGCAGGAGGAGAAGGGGATGACAGAGGATGAGATGGCTGGGTGACATCACTGACTCGATGGACGTGAGTCTGAGTGAACTCTGGGAGTTGGTGATGGACAGGGAGGCCTGGTGTGCTGCAATTCATGGGGTCACAAAGAGTCAGACATGACTGAGCGGCTGATCTGCACTGAACTGAGAGGTACATTATCTGTTATGACTTAGTATCCTCCCCTTTAGGAAAGAGGGTGTAAGAGTCTTTGTACAATGGATTGGCATCTTGGTAGTCAGTCCTTGAAGAAGCTACTATTATTGTTGTGTGAAATATATTCAATGTGATCTGTAAATAAATGCTCCATAGCAAAAGGGGAGGACTGTGCCAGTTATATATAGCATAGTGTGAAAGTGAAAGTTGCTCAGTCATGTCCAACTCTTTGCGATCCCACAAACTATACAGTCCATGGAATTCTCCAGGCCAGGATACTGGAGTGGGCAGCTTTTCCCTTCTCCAGGGTATCTTTCCAACCCAGATATCGAACCCAGGTCTCCCACATTGCAGGTGCATTCTTTACCAGCTGAGCCACAAGGGAAGCCCTTTATGTATAGCATATCTCAATCCAAATCCTTCCACTAATAATGTCTACATGATGGAGTTAGGATTGTGCACAAAGCACTTACTTTTGCCTGCAAAGAAACCAGACAAGGATAGAAGATGGGAGGAAGGAAGAAGAGATATTCTTATTGTTTGCTTGCTATTCCTGTTAATGTTATCTCTGCATAACCATTTTACCTTGTCACCTGCAGTTACTTTCAGACTATGCATTCTTTCTGCAGTCCCAGAACCAATAGCATTATATCCTACTGATGGTGTTCAATAAATGTTGCCCAAAAAAAGAAATAAATAAATGAATGTCAGAGTTGAAAGTAACTCAATATAGTATTTAATCTCACCCCATTATTACAAGTAAATCTAAAGAAATATATTATATTACATCAAGTAACCATGAGAGAAATAAACACACTCAAGAATCACAATATTTAAATATATTAAATATCAAGTTATAGAAATGTCCCATTTTTCTTTAAAATCCACACTAAGTTATATATATGCAATATACATATAGTAGCTAAAGAAGAGTTAACAACAAATTTCTATGTTTAGCAGCTGACAGAGAAACACAGATATATATATTTCACTTACAGTGAAAATCGTGAAAATTCCATGAAGAAAAAGAGAGCTGAATTATGAGGAAAAGATGTCTAGGAAACAGTTAGTTTGAAGTATATTTTCCCTCCACCTAAAAACATGGAATTTTTATAATATTTCTTATGGGAAAGAGTTATTTAAAGGAGGTACACAGATGAACTAGATTTCTAGATATTATTGTACTATATAGATTTTTACCAGAGCAATTAAGAATGAGAAATTTCAATAAGAAGATATATGCAAAACATAACTGAAGAATTTCATGTAATCAAGACACAAGCCTATACTTTAAGCATTAAGTAATTACACAGGAGAAAATTGTTCCATGGTCTAGCAATATTGAGAGCAACCAGTCTGATATTGACAAAGAAAGAGAACCAAATGAAATGTGTTAGAAACAAATTCAGAAATTAAATACCTCATGTGTCCTGCCTTTCAGTGCAATGATGCATAATTAGGCATAGTACTTAGAGCAGTTACTGGGGAACCTGACAAAATGCAGATTTTTTTTCAGTAAATACATTTCCAACAATCTGTCAAGTTAAACAGATGAAGATGTAGGGGGGTTGTGTCTTACCATACTTTGTTTTCATAATATATAGCAGTACGCGCAGCAAATGAGAGCTAGTAAAAGATTACTGATGCATAAAACTGATAATATTACTGATGAATAATACTGGTAAATAAACAAAATTTACTTATCACTTTACCAGATATGAAGTGTTTTCTAGAGATATAAATAAATACAGTTTGGGGATGCTGCAACGCTTAATAGCTTATTTAGATCACTTACAGTTTTAGCACACTAAAAAGAATGGGAAACTGAAATACTTCAACATCACATAACTTCCTTCTCTGGTTGTGGCTAAACACTCATCTGATCCAAGCTGGCACACATAGTTTCTGCCCTCTGGGATTTGCAGACAGAATCGCTTATAAGTTGTATGCATGTGTGTGCTAAGTCGCTTCAGTTGTGCCCAACTCTCTGCAACCCCATAGACTGTAGCCCACCAGGCTCCTCTGTCCATGGAATTCTCCATGCATGAATACTGTACTGGGTTGTCATGCCCTTCTCCAGGGGATCTTCCCAGTGCAGGTATTGAACCCGCATCTCGTATCTCCTGCATTGGCATGCAAGTTCTTTACCACTAGCGCCACCTGGGAAGCCCTGCTTATAAGCTATATGTGAGTATTAGGCATAGAAGGTCATGCAACCTCAGGGGCTGAAAGTGACTCATCTGCATCTCACCATGATGGATTGTGGGCAAGAGACATAAAGGAAGGCAGGGTTCAAAGAGAAAGGAAAAAACACAAATAGAAAAAAAAAAGAAAGAAAAAGAATGGCCATAAGGAAAGCACATGGGACAATGGTGAGATGGAGGAACTTTGGTCACAGAAGACTTCTCACATTCTTGTTTGAGTTGTAGATAAGGCTTTTTTTTTTTTGCTGCTTTGGTTTTGTTTAAACCCCTTCTATGTTGCCTTCATTTTAATACGTGTTATTTTTTTTTTAACCAAACAATCCTATCATCAGAAAATTCAAATTCTATCATTCTCTCTCTCAATACACGAAGAAGCTGAGGCCAAGAGACCTTATGAGTGGCTTTTGCCCCAAATCATATGTCTGAGAAGTTTAGCCACTCCTCAGATTCCTAATCAGGGGAAATAAGGTTATCCTAAAAAAAAAAATGCACACCCATGTTCTCCCTCCTACAAAATGAATTCATGTCAAGAAATTTATACTGGAGAAAATTCTAAGTGAAACATGTTCATTGGAATGTTGGTATGGTAACAAAAAATGGGGTAAACACTCAATGTACAACAGCAGAATGGTTATTTAAATTATACAGCAGGAATCCCATTATACTTTACACAGGCATTGAAAATGACTGTTACAAAACCATGTATCAATATTGATATTTCTGGGCTAAAATGATTAGTTCATAAAACAAAAAAAAAACTTGTTTATTAAAGGCATTGGAACCTAGTAAAATTTATTTTTTTATAGATAACAATGAAAGGAATCAGATCTTTTGCTATTTAAATTTTGTTTATGGAATGTCTAGAAATAGCTATAGAATTGATAATTTCTACCAATAATACTAAAATAATAAGAAATGAAATAAACATATAAGTGAACTGATATTTATATATATATATGTGTGTATATATATATATATATATATAAAAGAAGATCTTAGTTGGGAAAATACCAAATTCTCTAGCTTTCACAATTTCACCACTCAGAAAAAATTTTGGAGTATCAATTTTTTGAGGGTAAGAAGCAAGAATTATTAGCAAAATATCAATGTTAGCCATTACTAATAGATAAATTTTTTGAGGAAAAATTGGAAGCAATGTGGAATCTATAATGTGATTTAGTATGGTTTATAAAATTAAATTATTTCATGTAATTTAACACAACAACGTGCTTGGAACTAGGGAAAAAGATAAAGCATCATATTTATAGATATGATGATAAAACATATTTATACTCAAAAACGCATAGTCAAGTAGGGAAAAACAGGTGTAAAATATTTTAACATAATTATATTGGGCCAAATAAGAACAATTACTAAAGTGCACAATTCCATTCCTTGGATTTTTAAATAAGTTTCCTTAACATCTGCTCCATTGTCTAATAACTAAATTGTCTTTTCTCTTTTAAAACACGATTTTCATTTCATCATTATTTTCACAATATTTATGTATTCATCAAAGAGATTTCTTTCTACAAAATGTGTCCCATTTGTCCATTGAGGTACCCTACTTATTCTCATGCCAGCAACCATGCTGTTCAAATGACTGTGACTGATTATGAGACTTAATTAACTTGTCAAGGGAAAGATAGTAATTTTCAGTCCATTTTCACTTTTCCATATGGCCAAAAAGGAAAAGCCTTTCTCTAGCATACACTCATACATACATGTGCTACTTCACAAAATGATGGTAAGTTACCCAAACTTACTCCCTAGAACTTAGAATGAGGGCTACAAATACATAATGAGTTTTATTTTGTGCAGATTTTCATCATGTTAGTATTTGGTACAAGAATATGTATAAGTAAAAGCTATTGTTTCTAACCAATACATAAATGCCTATGCAGCCTCCATTTTCCCTCTGTGTTCCTAAGAAAGCTCCAAGCATTCTTTGGCATTGCCTTTCTTTGGGACTGGAATGAAAACTGACCTTTTCCAGTCCTGTGGCCACTGCTGAGTTTTCCAAATTTGCTAGCATATTGAGTGCAGCACTTTCACAGCATCATCTTTTAGGATTTGAAATAGCTCAACTGGAATTCCATCACCTCGACTAGCTTGGTTCGAAGTGATGCTTCTTAAGGCCCACTTGACTTCACATTCCAGGATGTCTGGCTCTAGGTGAGTGATCACACCATCATGATTATCTGGGTTGTGAAGATCTTTTTTGTATAATTCTGTGTATTCTTGCCACCTCTTCTTAATATCTTCTGCTTTTGTTAGGTCCATACCATTTCTGTCTTTTATTGAGCCCCTCTTTGCATGAATGTTCCCTTGCTATCTCTAATTTTCTTGAAGAGCTCCCTAGTCTTTCCCATTCTGTTGTTTTCTTCTATTTGCATCATTCACTTCAGAAGGCTTTCTTTTCTCCCCTTGCTCTTTTCTGGAACTCTGTATTCAGTTGGATATTTCGTTCGCTATATTTCATTCTCCTTCTCTTTTTTCATAATAGGATGGAGATGGCATAAATCATTGAAAATAGTCATTAAATTTAGTTTTTAATCTGAAGTGCTGATATTCTTTCCAGTTCTTTACACAAATTTTACACTATACAAACCTTATATTGGTTGTAAAGTTGAGTTGAATTTACACAAAGTATGATCTATTCTATTTTGAGAATAATTCTAGGATGTGTGTGTGTGTGTGTGAGAGAGAGAGAGAGAGAGAGAGAAATAGTCCATATTTCCGTGAATGAGTCCGTGCATGTGTGATGAGATGAGGAAGAACAGTATAGCCAAACTTTCCTACTGTTTGGATTAAATGAGTAAATATTAAGAGATAGTATTTTTCCTAATTATTCAAGCCAATCCTAGGTAAACTGTATATCATTGATTTTGACCAAATGGAGAACACCCTCCTTACTGTTCTTAACTGTTAATCTTTGCTGTTTCCAACAAAGGGGCAAAGATGAAAGGCTTGAAACACTTCTAGTTTCAAACAATTTTGAATAAGTCATTGGGCTGACTCACAGAATTAAGGTACTGCTTATAAAACTTATACAAGTATCTATGTTTCTCAGTATGCTTTACCTCCATGCAAATAAAAACTTAAGAGCCAAGGCCATAGTCCCTTTGGGAAGATAGTGATATTCCTGGTTGGTATTTTAATGAAGTGCATGCCCTGATCTAAGAAGAAACCAATCCTATTACTGAAAGAAATATTATTGGTAGTAGGTCTTAAGCTTTATGATTCATGAGGTCTGGGGCCTTCAGATGGTAACTGAAATTCAGCAAGAGATACTCACTCACATGCCACTGGGTCTTTCATCTTAACTACATGTCTCAGAACTGAGGAATAAATAGTCCTGTTGCCTACAGCCCCTGAAGTTCATAGAACTTCTACCAATGAAGAACTTCTACCAATTCCGATTACTCTCCTCTCTTGGACCATTAATTTGGATCCCATGTTGGAAGCCACTAGCTCCACTTACATGTGTTACTCTGAATCATAAATAACTTCAAAACAAGTCCAGTTAATCTTGACCTTGTCTGTGGCTATTTAAACAAGATTCTTTCAAGCCAGATTCTTGACTTTGACCTGGAGACCTCAAGGAACTCACCACCACGCTTGATGCATTTCAATCAGGCCCACCTAACCAGTCTCTGTGGAGCATGTTACTAATATATAGGTGAGTTTTATTTACCCCCGTTCAAATTGTAGGAAATTCCCTTTACACCATCCTTATCTTTGTTTCTTCTTATTGTGGTCTGACCTTCAAAGCCGTCACATGATAACATATTTCTCCTTGAAATCTCATATTCTGTGATGGTATACCTGACTGAGATACAGGTCTGGCTTAACATACCACCTGAGACATCAGAAAAGTTACTATATTAAGAAACAGTTTAAGTTTTGCACAAGAAATCAAAAGCCCCCTCCCCTTAAGGCATGCCCACAAATCTCAAAGAATCATGAGAACAGCACTGTATAAATGGATGCTGTTTAATGTCCAATGTGCAGTTCTTACATATTTTATCAATGAAGAAAAATGACAGCAGTGAAACCACCAAAGAGAAATTTAATTTGCTTGAACATCAGAAAAGGCTTTACAAAGCAGGATGAAAGTTTTCAAAGCTATTGCTATTTCTCAGCTTCCCATATTACTGTGGAAAAACTGCTGGCAAATACCATGTCAAAAGGTCATTCAACTTTTTAGAAGATGCTTGTTTGAAAATTCTTATTTCTCTCCATCTCTATGGATTCCTTAATCTTAAATCTTTTTGTGTATAAAGGAATGGCTTTCTAGATGAAATAAGTCAAATATATTCAGAAAGAACTGTTAAAATACCTAGGTTTTTCTTCTTTTTGAAATATGAGCAGAACAAATATTTATCTTAAGCCCAGATATCTCCAATTGTTCACCAAAAATTCACTGAAAACCTAAGTGTGCTATTATGAAATATAGATGTCAAATATATGATATACATTTAGTCAAAACTATTGATGCTTTTCAAGTGGCAAATAATTTTTAGACTTCCCTCACAACCAGTTGTTCATGTTACTACCTCATAAGCATACTATTTTACATTTAATCCCATTGAGACTCTATCAATTCCGGGCCAATTTACATTGGAAATGTTGTGATTTTATGATTTTTATCTCATTATATCCTATATAATTACATTTTTCCAACTTCAAAGTTATTTAAGTGAATCACACCATTGATCACTATGAAAAAAAACTAGTTAGATAAGCATCTAGAATTGTGAATCACAGTGTGCTGCTATCATGCTGCTATTGTATAATGCAATTCTCAACTAAATGATGTGGTCAATATCAGTTGTTTAATTCAATAAAATGGTCATTATCTCTCTTCTTACATAATACTGCATAATCAGCTGTTCTGTTATTTTCAGTTTAATCCAGTTGTTTTAGATTATATGTAAACACAGCTAGAGATTTTATTTTGAATACATTATCAGCTTGATATTATTTTGCTATAATAATCACTATTACCTCATTTATCTCACATGAATAATCCTTTAAAACTGCATAATATTTTAATGTAATAAAAAATACAACTTTTGAAATGGTTTTGAGTAATGACCTGAAATTAGCTGGAACGACATTATTTGAATGCAACCAGCCTGAAATTAATCACCAGCAATTTTAGCTGTAAATATGTCCAAGTACAGAAAGAAGCATTATAAAAAACCTAATCTAACTTGGTCTTTATACCTATTTATACTTTTTGACTTCCAACATAGCCTCATGAGGCTTAATCCAGAGCACGTTCATAACACCTTTTCTTGCTAATGTTCATGTTTTTCATTGGTACTTTGTATCCCTTCTTCATAGCATATATGCTTATGATACTTGGACTCAGTCTGTATTTTTAACACTGTGCAATAGTTTTTCCCAGGCTACTTAGGTGGCTCAGTGGTAAAAAATATACTTGCCAATGAAGGAGATGCAGGAGATGGGAGTTTGATCCCACGGTCGGATTCCGTAGGGGAGGAAATGGCTACACACTCCAGTATTCTTGCTTGGAAAATTTCATGGATAGAGGAGTCTGGCAGGTTACAACATGGGGTCACAAGAGTTGAGCATGACTTAGCAACTGAGCTTCCATGCACTAGTTTTTCCCATCCTTGAAATCCTCACCTCCCTTGACAACTGAACACCAAATTAATTTTCCTTCCACTTCAGACCACTGCTTTTCAGTCTCCTAACTCTATTACTTGTCCAAAATGCAGTACTTGGGTGCAATCTCAAAAATGACAGATTGATCTTTGTTCATTTCCAAGGCAAACCACTTAATATCACAGTAATCTAAGTCTATGCCCCAGCGAGTAATGCTGAAAAAGCTGAAGTTGAATGGTTCTAACAAGAACTAAGGACCTTCTACAACTAACACCCAAAAAAGGATGTTCTTTTCATTATAGGGAATTAGAACGAAAAAGTAGGAACTCAAGAGACACGTGGAATAACAGGCAAATTTCGCATTGGAATACAAAATGAAGCAGGGCAAAGGCTAACAGAGTTTTGCAAAGAGAACGCACTGGTCATAGCCAACACCCTCTTCCAACAACACAAGAGGAGACTCTACATATGGACATCACCAGATGGTCATATTGATTATATTCTTTGCAGCCAAAGATGGAGAAACTCTATACAGTCAGCAAAAACAAGACCGGGAGCTGACTGTGGCTCAGATCATGAACTCCTTATTGCCAAATTCAGACTTAAATTGAAGAAAATAGGGCAACACCATTAGACCATTCAGATATGACCTAAATCAAATCCCTTCTGATTTTACAGTGGAAGTGGGAAATTGAGTTAAGGGACTAGATCTGATAGAGTGCCTGATGAACTATGGAATGAGGTTCATGACATTGTACAGGAGACAGGGACAAGACCATTCCCAAGAAAAAGAAATGCAAAAAGGAAAAATGGCTGTCTGAGGAGGCCTTACAAATAGCTGTGAAAAGAGGAGAAACAAAAAGCAAAGGAAAAGGAAAGATATACCCATTTGAATGCAGAGTTCCAAAGAAAAGCAAGGAGAGATAAGAAAACCTTCCTTAGTGACCAATGCAAAGAAATAGAGGAAAACAGTACAATGGGAAAGACTAGAGTTCTCTTCAAGAAAATTAGAGATACCAAGGGAGCATTTCATGCAAAGATGGGCTCTATAAAGGACAGAAATCGTATGGAACTAACAGAAGCAGAAGATAATAAGAAGAGGTGACAAGAATACACAAAACAACTATACAAAAGAGATCTTCATGACCCAGATCATCACGATGGTGTGATCACTCACCTAGAGCCAGACAGCCTGGAATGTGAAGTCAAGTAGGCCTTAGGAAGCATCACTTTGAACCAAGCTAGTCGAGGTGATGGAATTCCAGTTGAGCTATTTCAAATCCTAAAAGATGGTGCTGTGAAAGTGCTGCACTCAATATGCCAGAAATTTTTTAAAACTCAGCAGTGGCCACAGGACTGGAAAAGGTCAGTTTTCATTCCAATCCCAAAGAAAGGCAGTGCCAAAGAATGTTCAAACTACTGCACAATTGCACTCATCTCACATGCTAGCAAAGTATTGCTCAAAATTCTCCAAGCCAGGCTTAAAACAGTACATGATCCATTAACTTCAAAATGTCCAAGTTGGATTTAGAAAAGGCAGAGGAACCAAATATCAAATTGCCAACAACTGTTGAATCATTGGAAAAAAAGAGAGTTCCAGAAAAACATAAACTTCAGCTTTATTGACTGTGTCAAAGCCTTTGAATGTGTGGATCACAACAAACTGTGGAAAATTCTGAAAGAGATGGGAATACCAGACTACCTGACCTGCCTCTTGAGAAACCTATATGCTGGTCAGGAAGCAACAGTTTGAACTGGTCATGGAACAACAGACTGGTTCCAAATAGGAAAAGAGTACGTCAAGGCTGTATATCGTCACCCTGCTTATTTAACTTATATGCAGAGTACATCATGAGAAACACTGGGCTGGAGGAAGCACAAGCTGAAATCAAGATTGCTGGGAGAAATATCAATAACCTCAGATATGCAGATGACACCACCCTTATGATAGAAGTGAAGAACTAAAGAGCCTCTTGATGAAAGTGAAAGAGGAGAGTGGAAAAAGTTGACTTAAAGTTCAACATTCAGAAAACTAAGATTATGGCATCCGGCCCCATCACTTCATGGCAAATAGATGGAGAAATAGTGGAAACAGTGTCAGAGTTTATTTTGGGGGGCTCCAAAATCACTGCAGATGGTGACTGCAGCCATGAAATTAAAAGACATTTATTCCTTGGAAGAAAAGTTATGACTAACCTAGACAGCATATTAAAAAGCATAGACTACTTTGTCAACAAAGGTCCATATAGTCAAGGCTATGGTTTTTCCAGTGGTCATGTACAGGTGTGAGATTTGGACTAGAAAGAAAACAGCACTGAAGAACTCATGCTTTTGAATTGTGGTGTTGGAGAAGACTCCTCAGAGTCCCTTGGATGGCAAAGAGATCCAACCAGTCCATCCTAAAGAGAATCAGTCCTGAATATTCATTGGAGGGACTGATGTTGAAGCTGAAACTCAAATACTTTGGTCACCTGATCGGAAGAACCAACTCACTGATGCTGGGAAAGATTGAAGGCAGGAGGAGAAGGGGTTGACAGAGGAAGAAATGGTTGGATGGCATCACTGACTCAATGGACATGAGTCTGAGTAAACTCCAGGAGTTGGTGATGACAGGGAGGCCTGGCATGCTGCAGTCCATGGGATCACAAAGTCAGACATGACTGAACAACTGAATTGAATTTAGTTGTTGGCATAATTCAGTTCCTTACAGTATGTAGAATCAATGACTTGCTTTTTGCTGGTTGGTGGTTGCCCTCAACTTTGGCCACATGGTCCTCCCTAATATCACTTCTTCAAAGCCGGGCAGGGAGAGAGCTCTTAGCAAATGAGGCATTCCAATGCTATGTAACAGTCTTATGTAATGTAATCACAGAAATTCAATCACTTGTGGCTAGAAGCCAGACATAGGTCTTGCCCCCTCCCATACTCAAGAGGAAAGAAGTACAGAGGGACATGAATATCATAAGGCAGAGACTATGGGAGCCACATTAAGATTGTCTACCACAGTATATTTCTTCAACGGTCTCCTGTTCCCCAAGACTTTGTTTTGACCTTCACTTTTTATAGCCAACCTCATGCTTCCTTGGTGGCTCAGATGGTAAAGAACCTGCTTGTGATGCAGGAGACTTGGGGTCGATCCCTGGATCAGGAAGATCCCCTGGAGGAGGGCATGGCAACCCACTCCAGCATTCTTGCCTGGAGAATTCCATGGACAGAGAAGCCTGGTGGGCTACAGTCCACGGGGTTGCAAAGAGTCTGACACAACTTAGCAACTTTTACTTTCACTTTTTTTCACACTATAAAGTTCAATTGCCTATTGGATATCCTATGGATACATCAAACCAAAAGAACCCACAATCAAATCCATCATTTTTCACCTTGTCCTCCCACAAGCCTGCCCTTTATTTTGTTCATTTTAATTATCTCAGAGAATGTCATCACTAGATACTCAGCTAAATGAAACTGGAGTCATCTTTGTCTATTTTCTCTATATTGAACATCTTTTTGCTACTGCTACTGTCTTACATGGAATTCCTCAATATTTCCCTAATGCAGAATCATTACTGTATGCAGATGGTATCACTGTATATTTAAAATATACAAAACAACTGAAAAATACTACAAAAAGGTAAATTAATTAATATCATTGAGTAATATATTAATATTTATAAGAAGACACCAATAAATTTTCCATACACTGACAATAAACAGTTGGAAGATACAATGGAAGAGTAAGTACCAAATACAATGACAACAAATGCAAGACATAAAAAATAAAATTAAAAACACTATTGAAGAACAAAATAAGCCCTGAACAAAAGAAAATATATGTTCTTGATAAGAAAAAAATATATAAAAAAGTATCAATTTGTCTCCAGGTAAGTTAAAACTTTCCCACAATCCAAATGAAACATAATAAAAGTTTTTCGTTGAAAACTTGACCTTGAAGTTAATTTGTTACAGTAAATTTTTATATAGCCAGAAAAATATAAAAAGTAAAAGGAATGAGGGGGTAAAATAAAACAACTAAATAATGACACTGATGTGGTACAGGCCCAGACAATTTCACTTACTATATGATAAAGCTTGAATTTTTTATCACTGACAAAATCATTGACAATTCAGTAAACGGAAATGATACAACTTGATCCATATATGAAAAAATGTTCATAATTAATATCATGTATAATAATTATTTTCAAATGGATCAATAGCCTAAATATAAGGAATAAAGTTAGGTATACAATAATAATCACTGGAGAATCTATGTACAGTGTTGGAATTGGGAAGGCTTTCCTAACTATGACCATAAAGAAGGCTGAGCACTGAAGAATTGGTGCTTTCTAACTGTGGTGCTGGAGAAGACTCTTGAGAGTCCTTTGGACAGCAAGGAGATCAAACCAGCCAATCCTAAAGGAAATCAACTCTGAATATTCATTGGAAGGACTGATGCTGAAGCTGAAGCTCCAATGCTTTGGCCATCTGATGCGAAGAGAAGACTCATTGGAAAAAGTCCCTGATGCTGGGAAAGATTGAGGTCAGGAGGAGAAGGAGGCAAAAGAGGATGAGATGTTGGATGGCATCACCGACTTAGCAAATGTGAATTTGAGCAAACTCTGGACGATTGTGAAGGACAGAGAAGCCTGATGTGCTGCAGTCCATGGAGTTGCAAAGAATCAGACATGACTAAATGACTGAACAGCTATGACCATACTTTAAAGGAAATGCTTTAAACAAATGCTGTCTGTTTCAAAGGAAAGATTTATAATTGAAGGAAAAGGCATTTTAAAAAATAAACACCATACAGCCACTATCAGTTCAGTTCAGTTCAGTCACTCATTCGTGTCTGACTCTTTGTACCCCATGGACTGTAGCACACCAGGCTTCCCTGTCTGTCACCAAGTCCTGGAGCTTGCTCAAACTCATATCCATTCAGTTGGTGATGCCATCCAACTATCTCATCCTCTGTCATCCCCTTCTCCTCCCACCTTCAATCTTTCCCAGCATCAGGGTCTTTTCAAATGAGTCAGCTCTTCGCATCAGGTGTCCAAAGGATTTCAGCTTCAGCTTCAACATCAGTCCCTCCAATGAATATTCAGGATTGATTTCCTTTAGGATGATGGTCTCCTTGCAGTCCTAGGGATTCTCAAGAGTCTTCTCCAATACCACAGGTCAAAAGCATCAATTCTTTGTGCTCAGCTTTCTTTATGATTCAGCTCTCACATCCGTACATGACTACTGGAAAAAACCATAGCTTTGACTAGATGGACCTTTGTTAGCAAAGTAATGTCTCGGCTTTTTAACATGCTGTCTAGGTTTGTCATAGCTTTTCTTCCAAGGAGCAAGTGCCTTTTAATTTCATGGCTGCAATCACCATCTGCAGTGATTTTGGAGCCCAAGAAAATAAAGTCTGTCATTGTTTCCATTGTTTCCCCAGCTATTTGCCATGAAGTGAAAGGACCGGATGCCATGATCCTCATTTCTTGAATGGCTCAGATCATGAATTCCTTATTGCAAAATTCAGACTTAAATTGAAGAAAATAGGGAAAACCACTAGACCATTCACGTATGACATAAATCAAATCCATTGTGATTATACAGTGGAAGTGACAAACAGATTCAAGGGATTAGATGTGATAGAATGCCTGAAGAACTATGGATGGAGGTTCGTAACATTGTACAGGAGGTAGTGATCAATATCATCCCCAAGAAGAAGGAATGAAAAAAGGCAAAATTATTGTTTGAAGTGGCCTTACGAATAGCTGAGAAGAGAAGCAAGCAGCCACTAAGCCACTATAGGCAAAGTCAAAAGACAATGGACAAGCACAAATGGAAACAATACTGACATACCTCTTTTCACCTGAACAGATTTGCAAGAATTAAAATTTGATACCAAACTCTGTTAATGAGATTAGCTATGTGAAAACACATCCTTATATACTGTGGGCAGAGTATATATTGGCATAGACCTAATGTAGGGTATGTGGAAATATTTATAATAGTCCCAAGAGTTTTCATGATAATGCTTCAACCCTTTATATTGGTACAGAAAACAAGGCAAGTATGGTGGTGGTATTCAGTCTCTCATTCGTGCCTGACAGTTTGCAACCCCATGGACTTTAGCCCGCCAGGCTCCTCTGTCCATGGAGATCTCCAGGCAAGAGTACTGGAGTGAGTAGCCATTCCCTTCTCCAGGGGCTTAGTTTACCTCACTTGTATCATGTCCCTTCACTCTCTTTAACAGAAATTCTCATCTCATCATTTTATGTCTTTAAAGATGCTATTTTGTCTGTAGAGAAATTCCATCTTCAAACCTCTTACTTTTTCTTATCTAAACTATTCACCTCTCATTTTTCTAGCAAAAAGATATTTTATCTAGGATTCCTGCTTTGATGCCCTCTCCCAGACCTCACTCTGCTTCCCTCTATCATTATTCTCTCTGTAATCTTCCACAATACATTATGTATATATCCATCAAGGAATTTAGTAGACTCTTCTGTAAATACTGAGTTTTGTATTTATAACCCCTGGCATACTACGTGACATCAAATGGAAAGTCAGTAAAAGCTTAATTCATAAACTAATGAACATTATTTTTGCTCCCAAATGGCCCACATTGCCACATGTGTGTGTGCGTGCATGCTAAGTAGCTTCAGTAATGTGTGATTCTTTGCAACCCTATGGACTGTAGCCCACAAGGCTCCTCTGTCCATGGGATTCTCTAGCCAAGAAGACTGGAGTGGATTGTTTTGCCCTTCTCCAAGGGATCTTCCTAACCCAGGGAATATCCATATCATCAACACAAAATTTTGAGCAGCATCTTAGAAAACAAGTCATCTTCTCATGTTCTTTCGCCAGTGACTATGCAGTCAAATTAAAGACATGATTTTCTATTACTTCAAGAATAACCTTACAATTATCTGACACTAGAATATAAATTAAGAATTTGATCAGTCAAAGATCACCAGGAACAAGACTGTAGTCAGACAAAACCAGATTTATTGACACATGAAGTGAGGAAGGACACTCCAGAGGAACATCCTTCCAAAGGATGGGAAGCATCATTTTTAAGGATTGGCTTCCTGCTGAAAGATTATGAAGGGATCAGTTCTGGACTGGATACTGTTTCTGATAGAGGGTTAGGAGAAGGGGGAATTAACTAGGGATTTAATACTGTCTTAAATAGTAACCCTGAGCAATTGGGCATTCCCAGTAACAGATGGTGATAACAAAGTGAATATGGGCCATCATTGATAAGGAATTACTCAGAGAAGGAGTTCTCACAGCATTTTACAGCTGATGTGTGACCTTGGGAGAAGTCATGATTCCTATAAACCTTGCACCTGATACTGCCTGCATCTATCCTCCTAGGCTGATTTATTACAGGACTTTTTTTTCCCCCTTTTTTAGTCTAATGTGGCTTTTACTCCTTCTGTCCTGGACATGTTTCTTCTTTTTTAAATAATCTTGATAGATTAGAATGATAAGAGTATCATAAAGGCTTTTGCATTTTAAACATAACTCTTTTATTTCCCAGTTTATGGAAGTCAATTGATAAAAGGCAATTAAAATTTCCATACCCCGATTACCTTATATGCAAAATTAGATGTTAACATTTGCTTTAGAGAGCTGTTATGGATTAAACAATCTAAAAATTATAAATGTATTATAATACCTCAATATAATAGTTATTAAATATATCATAGCCATCATTATTATTATGACTTCAAAATAGCTAACAGTGAAAATCAGATTATAACTGGACTCATTATTTTTTCCCAAACAGATTTCATTTTTATTAGCATCAAAGAAACTCTATCACTGAATTTGAAGGGGTAAAAGATTTGTTGGGATCAGCAACCAAGTAGAATATAACTTTGAAGGTCAGAACAAAAAGCTCAAATTCAGTGTATGAGAATGTTGGAGATACAGAGCAATGTGCACTCTGGGAGAAGTTTCAAATGCCATCCCAGCTTGCCTGAGTGATGTGACCATTGTATTTTTGTAAAATTTGGCACCACCCATCTGTCTCACATCAGAGCATTATCTGAAAAGAATAGGATTTTCCAAAGTGCTAAGTTGTCAAAATGTTTCAATCCCCTTAACAAAAGTGTTGTATTTAGCTCCATGGTACATCTGTATCTTTGAAATAAGGCACTCTCTCTCTATGTGTGCGTGTGTGCATGTGTATACATTTATAATGAAAGGAGAAAAAGGAGAGTGTGTTCAAAAAAATAATAAAAACCCCAACTATCCCCAACTTTGACTTCACTTTGTAGCTTTCCCTCTGAATATGCCTCATTTTAGTCTCTTTTAAGTTAATGAAATAAAATAATCCCCTAATTCAGAAGCCTAGGCATCAAGCAGTTCACAGTTCTTGTTCATCTTTAGCCCTCTCTTAACATATTTCATACCTTTTCAAGAAATGAGACACATAATAAGAAAATATTAAATTCCCTAGAAAATGTAATGACCTTTTGGCTTCAAGCCAACTTTCAAGATTTTACCATGTCCTGATTCACTTAAATTGATGATATCCATGATGTGAAATGTGACTGATGCACTTCCCACCCCAAAGGAATTTTCTTCTTCAGTGCTAACTTTGTTTTATCTAGACTGAAGCTTCCATTCAGCCTTCTTTCTGTTCTGTTATAGTCAAACCAGTACTGAACCTATTTATTAGTAGTGATAAGAGAATGAGAGACTTATTTTGTCAGTTAAAAATCCTGATCAGTGACCTGTGAAATATAATCAGAATTTATGGCATAAATTTATATGCTTTAAAAATCCGACCTCAGAATAAATTTAAAGGTTATCAGATCTCAATTTAAATAGCTATTTTGTAGTCTAATTAAGATTTTATATAATGTGATATATCAATCATTTCGGGTTATGTTAGCAGACAATAAAATATTGTCTCTCTGAACTCTACTCTGATTTCAACAGACTTTGCCACCCTTTCTACGTATAGCACCCATATGGTAGTGGGATTAAAAAGTTAAACTGAAAAGCCCCTCGTCCACCAGGGAAAGGCTGAAGAGGGAGCTATTTCATGGTGTCAGGCAGGATATTTCTTTGCGTCCTTGCTTCTACTCAAAAGGGAATCTGTTTTCAGCTTGGACCCAAATCAGGAAGAGACTATACTTTCTGACAACAGGAGATTAAAATGACCCTTACAACCCAGAGCAGAACATAGGACAAAGATATGAAGTGCTTGCAGAGAGACTGACCGAGCGGCACAAAATTCAAGCGTTACAAGGTTGGTAGGAAACAGCAGGCAGGAAGCAGTTGGGAGCAGATTGCTAGCAGAACATAAAGCTTCCTTAGTAATATCACAGGCGAAGAACAATTAAAGGAAAACTTGAGCAAGTGCAGAGGGAAACACTTAAGTATCTCTGTCAATAAAACCCCTGAAATTTTGAAAAAATGATGACAATAACGTGGCAGAGACAGATGTAAGAGAAGACAAATAGGACAAGGAAGAAAAAAATTTCAGTCTGGCCTACAAAAGGGATAGTAGTGTTTTAGTTGTACTAGTCAGAGGGTTCCATCATTTCTTTTAAGAGGCAAAACTAGAAAAGCAATATCTGAGTACAAATACAGAAGTTGAATATATATATATACTGTATCTATAATAAATACTATATATTGATATAATTTCATATATGTGTGTATATACACATACACATATATATACATGCAGATACCTGAAAGTAATATACATCATGGTGTTGTTATTACCGTATATATATGACAATAATATATTATTGGATATATGTAATATAAAGCAATACATATTGCATGTGCAATAATTTCAGGTATATGTGTGTGCTATATTCCATAATATGGAATCATATGTATTATATATATGAATTATACATATTATATCTATCATATTATATATATATAATATGAAAATGTATATAATCTTTCTCAATGAAAATGTTTGTTATCCTTATGAAATCTGG
>SJXQ01010341.1:186115-221649 GCA_006408695.1 Aepyceros melampus | reverse complement strand
TGATTGCTGAAGAAGGCTTTCTTATCTCTTCTTGCTATTCTTTGGAACTCTGCATTCAGATGCTTATATCTTTCCTTTTCTCCTTTGCTTTTTGCTTCTCTTCTTTTCACAGCTATTTGTAAGGCCTCCTCAGACAGCCATTTTGCTTTTTTGCATTTCTTTTCCATGGGGATGGTCTTGATCCCTGTCTCCTGTACAATGTCAGGAACCTCATTCCATAGTTCATCAGGCACTCTATCTATTAGATCCAGACCCTTAAATCTATTTCTCACTTCCACTGTATAATCATAAGGGATTTGATTGAGGTCATACCTGAATGGTCTAGCGGTTTTCCCTACTTTCTTCAATTTAAGTCTGAATTTGGCAATAAGGAGTTCATGATCTGAGTCACAGTCAGCTCCTGGTCTTGTTTTTGTTGACTGTATAGAGCTTCTCCATCTTTGGCTACAAAGAATATAATCAATCTGATTTCAGTGTTGACCATCTGGTGATGTCCATGTGTAGAGTCTTCTCTTGTGTTGTTGGAAGAGGGTGTTTGCTATGACCAGTGCATTTTCTTGGCAAAACTCTATTAGTCTTTGCCATGCTTCATTCCACATTCTAAGGCCAAGTTTTTTCCCAACAGTAACAGTACCTGTAGCTAACACTTGCTGGGCACTTACTATGCGCCAGGGCTGTGCAGAGTGCTTTGCAGGGATGAAGTCATCTCCCCTCACAATCCCTCTGAAGTAGCCAGGTGGCATAAAGACGCAGGGCTATATTTAAAGGCTCAGGACACTCATCACAAAACACTCCCTCTCGCACTCAAACAGCAGTCATACTGGCAACGCTCTTTGGCTTTTCATGATCTTTCCTCACCAATGGTTGATGCATCCTTCCATGAGTATTCCACTATTACCGAGCAGATAAGAAGAGAGCAAGCTGGGTATTGCCCAACGTTGTCTGCACTGGCCCAGGCAGAGGGCAGTACAAGGCAGTGGGCAGGGGTCTGGAGTCAGACTCCCGCGGTGCGCCTCCAAGCATCACCACTCCCTGGCTGTGTGACCTGGAAGGTTTCCCACCACCCCCAGGCCAGGTCACACAGCCAGGGAGTGGTGCCCCTTCCTCTTCTACACAAGGGGCACGGACACTGCCTCCTCTCCTTGCACTGCCCTGAGAGCTAAATCAAGCTCACAGAAAGCACTCGTGCAATGCTTGGGACGTAGGCGGCGTTAGGTACGTCACATTGGAGTGATCTGAGAAATGAGCAATAAACTATATAAGGACTACACATCAAAGTTACATCAAAATTTACTGTGGCAATAAACTTCAACTTTCTCCAATTAAAAAGAAAGTGCTAATATTTTTATTTCAGTATTTTGGGCAGGGGTCTGGAGTCAGACTCCCGCGGTGCGCCTCCAAGCATCACCACTCCCTGGCTGTGTGACCTGGAAGGTTTCCCACCACCCCCAGGCCAGGTCACACAGCCAGGGAGTGGTGCCCCTTCCTCTTCTACACAAGGGGCACGGACACTGCCTCCTCTCCTTGCACTGCCCTGAGAGCTAAATCAAGCTCACAGAAAGCACTCGTGCAATGCTTGGGACGTAGGCGGCGTTAGGTACGTCACATTGGAGTGATCTGAGAAATGAGCAATAAACTATATAAGGACTACACATCAAAGTTACATCAAAATTTACTGTGGCAATAAACTTCAACTTTCTCCAATTAAAAAGAAAGTGCTAATATTTTATTTCAGTATTAATAACAGTGAAACTGCCGATGACTGAACCATCACAGGTGAGAGCCTTGTTAAAACCTCGTGCTTCCTACATGCCGGATGCTACTCTACGTGCTTGACAGCTATCAGTCCACTGCAGCCTGATGGGGCCTCTTTCGGGTGACACTCGCCACTGCCTGGGCACTGGCGTCGCAGGACGCAGGGCCTGCTCTGAGACGGTCGGGCAGCCAGAGGAGGCGGCGCCCTCGGCCCAGCGGGCCAGCCCCCAAGCCTGCGCTGGCACAGCTGCATTCCCCGCCTCTGCTCCGCTGCACATCGGTGCAGACGGACACCGGCTTGAGGGGAAGGAGGAGGCTCGCTTTTGCCTTAATACAACAAAAGGTTATCAACTTAAGGAGATCACTTAAGAAGACTTTCCAGCTTCTGATCTCAGACTGGAGAATGTCAGTATTTAATCAATGGTTACAACAGAGCTAAAATCATGATTTACTAAAACATTTAGAAAGAAAGGTTTAGAAGTTATCATTTCTACCCATTTACAACCTGCCCAGCCATCCACTCATCTCATTTTAAAAGATGTAAGGGAGGGGGCGCCTAAGATGGCAGAGGAATAGGACGGAGAGACCACTTTCTCCCGCACAAATTCATCAAAAGAACATCTCAATGTGGAGTAAATTCTACAGGGCAATTTCTGAATGCGAGCAGAGGAAATCAGGCATCCAGAAAAGCAGAACATTGTCTTCAAAAACAGGTAGGAAAAACACAAAAGACGAAAAAAGAAACAAAGGAGGTAGGGAGGGAGCTCCGTCCCAGGAAGGGAGTCCTGTCCCGGGAAAAGAGTTTTAAAAAGAGAGAAGTTTCCAAACACCAGGAAACACTCTCACTGCCGAATCTGTGGCGACTCTTGGAAGCACATAACAGGGAAGAAAAATAAATCATGATCAAGACCAACAGGTTACGAGCCCAATGGTAATTCCCCCAGCGGAGAAGCAGAGCAGACGCCTGCATCCGCCACTAGCAAGTGGGGGCGGGCAAGGAGGCGCGGGAGATGCGGGCGGCAGCTCTTCTTAAGAATCGGGCCGGAATGCCCGTGCGTAACCAGAGTGAACTAACTCAGGCTAGCACACCAGACTGTGGGACAGTTACCACGAGAAAAGCTCTAACATAGGACACCACCAGGACCACGCACAGAACAAAGGACAGAACAGAAATAGCCGGCTGCCCACTAGCCCCCACCGGCGACAGGCAGCCAGAGCCGTAAGGGCTGGAACATGGCAATCGCAGCCCCGGAGGGACTTTGCTGATCAAACTGCAAGCAGGCTTCTTTGCTAACTGAGACTTCCCGGGGTGCTGGACAGTTACAATTTGCCTGACAAGGAGTCCCGGGAAAACTGAGCAGCAGGAGAGGGCGATAAGCCGCGTGACTGCGCTCGCCAAACACCTGAGCTGCTCGGTCCTGGGAAGGGCACAAAGCGCAGGCCCAATCGAGTCTGCGACTCCCTGGGTGCCAAGCCTGAGAGGCTGAGACCAGGGAGGTGCCTGCAGCCTAGGGCCGGCCTCAGAAGGTCCCTGGCAGAGAAACGCAGAGCCTGAGCGGTGTGCGCCAGGTGTAGGGGCAGGCCCAGCGGGGCTGAGACACTGTGAATATACGCCAGAGCTATTTGGTAGCAGCATCCCTCCCTCCCCACAGCGTGACTGACCACGTGAGCCTAAAAAAGAAGAAAAAAAAAAGAGTGACTGCCACCGCCCCTCTGTGTTAGGGCGGAAATAGGACACTGAAGAGACCAGCAAACAGAGGAAGCTGAACAGCGGGAACTGCCTTGGAAGTGACCCCACACAGCCTACAACACCAGAGATAGTCCCAGAAATATCGTTATTATTTTCTCGACTGTTCTCTTTTTTTATTATTATTATATTTTAGTATTATTATTTTCTTTGGTAGATGTTTTTGTTTGATTGTTTTTTCTTCCTATTTTTTTTAATTTTTAAGTCCTCTATTACTCTTTTAATTTTAATTTTTTTAACCTACTATCACTTTTCAAAAAAAAAAGNCCCGTAAAACAGTTTTCAAATTCTAAAATTGAATTTGTCATGGGTTTTGTTGTTGTTTTGATCAATGACCAATATCATGCTCTAATTTCAATCTATGCTATCTTAATAACTTTAGACATTCTAACATAGAGAGATTGGGCTCTTCTTTCTAGAGACTCAAAACATCAACCCCACTATTTCTGGTATCACATAAAGAATGATAACATAGTAAAGTAAGCAATTGCCACAGTACTTTGAAAATGTTAGTGAAGTTAACAACAGTTTTAAAGGATGACCTCTTTATCAGCCTCAGCACACAGGTTTTTCTCAGACTCTTTAACAGTACTGAATATAACAATCAGCATATAAAATATTGGAGAATGTATAATTTTACATGTTATCTATTTGTTGGAATTTATAGGTTAGATTCCACTGGGCAAATAAGACAGAAAAAATTCTATAGGAATAAAATATGCACTGTGTCACTGGGTTTAGCTCAAATGAGGCATAAGGAATGAGTGATTTTTCATTTACTATTAGATTATTGAGACTAAATAAGCTTGGGAACACAGCCCCATTTGAGTAGGTGCATGCTCATTTTACCTGATCTCTCCTTTCCCATAAATAAGAGAGGCTCAATACTGAAATAACTGAAAATCACACTGGCATGTTATTCTGCAGGCTATATCTTATTGATGTGGGCTGATTGAGGAGGAAAGAATAGCAAAGAAGTGTGAAGGTGACTCATAATGCCATGTTCAGATTGTTTTCTATAAATAAGAAAGATAACATGCACCATCATCACTATAGCTGAGGGAAAGAGTTTTTTTACCCTAGTACCAAGCCATATTATTTATACTATTTATACTATTATACTATTTAACTATCACTTATACTATTGTTATGAATATGAACTTTGAAGGCTCCAGTGGAGAGTCAAAGTGATTTTGAAGATATGCATCTTTTCCTATACAAGACATTCAATTTTTCTTCCTTTAATGGCTGTTGATGATAAAATAGAAAATACAGCCTGATAAATATATAACCCACTAAAATATGATTTCACTTATGCAGAATGATTTGGATGGTACTGCTTGTTTCTAATATGATATTTCCTTCAGGAAATAAAAGAAATGCTGGCATTGCATACCATTTCATTTTCCATTATATTTATTCAGTGAATTTATCATCTTGCCACAAATATAAAAGTTAAACAACAAAATAAGAAGACTATAGACCTAACATTTTTCTAATTTCCTCCATAATTTTGTGGAATTGAGGTAGTATCACAACCTGGCAACCTGCCATTTGAAAAGAATTATTGTTTGTAAGAACCCTGTTTGGGATTGTGTTGAAAAATGAATACACAGATTTTAGGTAAAGATATTCAGAAGGATAACATTTCCTGGGTATTTTCCCTCTTTTTTAATCTTTAGGAAATATTTTCTTGCCTTGGCTATTGTCATTGCCTCTTGGAGTTCCTATTCTCAGCTTGCCAAATACTTTCACTCTGTTCATCTGGAATATCTTGGAAAAAGAATCAGACAAATGCTTAAAATGATTTAATTGTTTTCCATTTTATTGTGAAAAAAAAATATCCAGTTTTTTCAATATGGCCTACAAGTGACTACTTGAACTATCCTCTCTCGATCCACTCTTCAAATTTTCCAGTACCGTTTGCTGCCATCAGCCATTATTCAGGTGACCATACATCCCAGGTTACCTGGGTGTCCTGATGTGCTTCTGTTCCACAAGGATTTATTTTAGTTCATTATTTGCCCTATTTATAATTAATTATTCTAGTATTTATCTTGATGTTCAAACTGTCCTTGATTTGCCTCATAAGGATTCTGGTTGGCTTTTGTGTTATTTTTTAAAGTCCTAAAATTTTTTGAACACTTCTTTTTTTTTTTTTAATTTTGTACCACAGTATTTTGTTAATAGTTATACTTAAAATCATCTTTCATGCTAGCAAAGCAAAGCTCAAAATTCTACAAGCCAGGCTTCAACAGTATGTGAACTGAGAATATCCAGGTGTTCAAAATGGATTTACAAAAGGCAGAGGAACCAGAGATCAAATAGCCAACACCCACTGGATCACTGAAAAAGCAAGAGAGTTCCAGAAAAACATCTGCTTTATTGACTATGCCAAAGCCTTTGACTATGTGGATCACAACACATTGTAGAAAATTCTTAAAGATATGGCAATACCAGACCACATTACATGCCTTCTGAGAAATCTGTATGCAGGTCAAGAAGCAACAGTTAGAACCCAGACATGGAACAACAGACTGGTTCCAAATTGGGAAAGAGTAGGTCAAGGCTGTGGACAAGGCAATAGCAACCCACTCCAGTACTCTCGCCTGGAAAATCCCATGGACGGAGGAGCCTGGTGGGCTGCAGTCTTGGGGTCGCTAAGAGTTGGACATAACTGAGCGACTTCAATTTCACTTTTCACTTTCATGCATTGGAGAAGGAAATGGCAACCCACTCCAGTGTTCTTGCCTGGAGAATTCCAGGGAAGGCGGAGCCTGGTGGGCTGCCGTCTATGGGGTCGCACAGACACGACTGAAGCGACTTAGCAGCAGCAGCAGGTCAAGGCTGTATAATCTCTCTCTGCTCATTCAACTTTTATGCAGAATACATCATGTGAAATGCTGGGCTCGATGAAGCACAAGCTGGAATCAAGATTGCTGGGAGAAATATTAATAACCTCAGATATGCAGATGATACCACCCTTATGGCAGAAAGTAAGAAGAACTAAAGAGCCTCTTGATGAAAGTGAAAGAGAGTGGAAAAGTTGGCTTAAAACTTACAACATTCATAAAACTAAGATCATGGCATCCGGTCCCATCACTTCATGGCAAATAGATGAAGAAACAATGGAAACAGTGAGAGACCTTATTTTCTTGGGCTCCAAAATCACTGCAGATGGTGACTGCAGCCATGAAATTAAAAGACACTTGCTCTTTGGAAGAAAAGCTATGACCAACCTAGACAGCATATTAAAAAGCAGAGACATTACTTTGCCAACAAAGGTCCGTGTAGACAAAGCTATGGTTTTTCCCATACTCATATATGGATGTGAGAGTTGGACTATAAAGAAAGCGGAATAATGATGCTTTTGAACTGTGGAGTTGGAGAAGATTCTTAAGAGTCCCTTGGACTGAAAGGAGATCCAAACATTCCACCCTAAAGGAAATCAGTCCTGAATATTCATTGGAA
This sequence comes from Aepyceros melampus, assembly GCA_006408695.1. Classification (NCBI taxonomy): domain Eukaryota; kingdom Metazoa; phylum Chordata; class Mammalia; order Artiodactyla; family Bovidae; genus Aepyceros; species Aepyceros melampus. The sequence goes on along the minus strand of SJXQ01010341.1, from coordinate 214,676 downwards.
GGACTGATGTTGAAGCTGAAACTCCAATATTTTGGCCACCTGTGCAAAGAGCTGACTCATTTGAAAAGACCCTGATTCTGGGAAAGATTGAAGGTGGAAGGAGAAGGGGACAACAGAGGATGAGATGGTTGGATAGCATCACTGACACAATGGACATGAGTTTGAGTAGGTTCTGGGAGTTGGTGATGGACAGGGAATCCTAGAGTGCTGCAGTCCATGGGGTCACAAAGAGTCAGACACGACTAAGCAACTGAACTGAGCTGATACTTAAACAGTCCAGTGTGTGTTTAGCAGACCCTCCATTGCACTGCCACCTTCTGCCACGGTTTCATCTATTACTATGTGATGCACATGTGCAGTTCAAGTAGTCTTCACATCCACGTGTAGTTAAATCTGAAAACAAAACAAAACAAAACAAAACTATCAAGAACCTACTTCTCTTTCACCAACCCTTCCTTGTTTCAGCATAACTAACACCTTCCATTTAAGGACAGCATGAAGGGTTCCCACTGACAACCTGAAGGGAACTCAGACTAAACTGAGTAGTACAGGTTACTGCTTCCCATCTACAACTGTGTTGGGAGGAGCATTTAGCAGTGCTGCTCTGCCTGCCACTTGGGTTCTGACAACCAGGTAGCCATTTGACAGTTCAGTGGAAAACTTGGAAAATTATAGGGTAAGTTTATGTGAATTATAGAAACTAGAGATTAAGCAATTTTACTACAGAACATATAACAGTAGTTTGAATGCTTTTACTATAATGGTTTTGTCATTTATTTTATGAAATAAACATATAACTATTCATTTATATTTGTTTGGCAATGCTGTCTCCCTTTTGCTTTCTTGCAATATGCTGTCTCTCATTTGCTTTTTTGCAATAAGCCCTTTAGAAAACAGTAATGTGACTAAAAAGAAAAGGAAAGGAAAGAAAAACTTACTGAAAATTTTTCTATTGAATTTCCATTTTTTAAGAGAGTTGATTTTGTATATAGCTAAGTACCACAAAATGTTTGTAGATGCTCAGTATCCATATAGATGATATCACTGAGTGCATGAAAATAGCAATGCACAAAATAACTTTTTATTTAGATTAAATAATCGCTGATCTAAATTAATTTCACTGATTTTCAGTTTTAATGTTTCTTGTGCTGTGCTGTGCTGTGCTAAGCCACTTCACTTGTGTCTGACTCTTTGCAAGCCCATGGGCTGCAGTCTGCCAGGTTCCTCTTGTCCAGGGGATTCTCCAGGCAGGAATACTGGAGTGGGTTGTCGTGCCCTTCCCCAGGGGATCTTAATTGCTTATCTAGATTAATTTCACTGATTTTCAATTTTAATGTTTATCATATACATATAAAAATCACTGTTAATGTGTTGGTTTCATTAGCAAAACAAATTCACATGTTTAAGTTGAAGATCCCAAGTTTATCTGGTCATCTTCAGATACTTCAAAAAAAATTACATGAAGTTATAGTCAATAATGGCTTAATCTTGTCACCCAACTTATCAAATGAAAGTAAAACCTTTAGAAATTCAGTCTGTCAGAGGTGTAGCTGTTAAAATTTACATCTACATAACAAAACTAAAAGCTGGGATGAAGCCAATGGTGATTACCAAAAACAATCTTCAGTTTGGCTAAAGGTGGCTTTTCAGGTGATTCAGTGGTAAAGATTCTGCCTGCCAGTGCAGGAGCCACAGGAAAAATAAGTTTGATCCCTAGGTTGGGAAGATCTCTGGAGGAGGAAATGGCAACTCACCCCAGTATTCTTGCTGGGATAATCCCATGGACAGAGGAGCCTGGCAGGCCCCAGTCCATGTGGTTGCAGACAGTCAGACATGTTTGAGCAATTGAATATGCATGCACTTCTTTTCTCTTTACCGCCTGTCTTCAGTTGAATTTTAGAAATGTTTGACTTTCTATAAACTATGTTGCAGATTATCCTGTATCCTACAGTTTTACTCAAGTTTTAAAATAAACAATCCTTCTTATATTTTTGTTTCATTTTCTTCATATTTACTTGAAGATTGTTAACAAAAAGTTTTTAAATGTAGGGCCCTAAATTATCATCCTTTCAAGATTTTATTGAGTACCAATCACAAGAAAGTAGACTTAAAAAGCAGAAAACATTAAAATTCATTTCTGGATAAGGGAATGAAGAATTAAAAAATATTAAATGATGAGAACTCAAGAGTGTAGAAGATTTAATTTTAAAATTCTATGATTCTTCTTTTGAATATCTTGACTTATTAGAAGTCTCTTTTGATGGAGTGCCTATTTTCAATTGGAGAAATTTATAATTTGTATTGAGTGAAATGAAATTGAGAAGACCTAAGTTTTTAAGCATTTAAATTTGTTGACGCATTCCAAATATTAATAAATATATGAATTATTTGACAAGTCCATTTGTAAAAATAAGCGTAAAATAAATATTTAGGATGATGTATTTATACTTTAATTAAAAAGAGAATTGATATTATCTCCTATTTTGCAGAATTTGCTCTGAACTTACCAGATAATTCACCTCTTCATAGAAAATAGCATGTTTAACAGAGGTGACTCAATGAAGGTATAAAAAAATTGAATTTATTAACCATAAATAAATTCAACTCCAAAGACTGAAAGCAATTTTATGAAGATTTTTAAATTAACAATATTATATTGAATAAAAACATTTTTCAGACAAATGTCAGTAAAAAATATTAGAGGTAAAGTATATAAATACTACAAATAACAACTATTATGCTTATGCTTTTTAAAATAATTATGTACATAATTATGTAATGTTGATTAGAATTTATCTTTTTAAAGTCAATTTGTATTGAATGATATTAGGTCCATTAGTATAATAAAACCAATTTTCCATTTATTATCAAAGCTGACCTAATTTGGATGATAAATGAACCTTTATGCTTCACCTGGGGGCTCATTACTTCCTGTATATCAGAAGGCACCATGTGGCACAGGCAACACTGTATTACAAATTCCAGGCCTGTTTCTAGAGAGTCAGCCTGCAGCCAGCCTTGCTGATAAAACTTTGGAGGTATTCTTCCCTGCTGCAGTAGTGGGTAATTGCCTCGTTTCTGTGGCCAGGCCTTTGCTTTTACTTCATTACAGTAACTGAGCCTATATTTTATTGCTTCATTTCTAAGTATTTGCCTGGTTTCTCTTGGCTCCACACCCTGGAGACTTGGGTCTTCTCCTCTTACTTTTACGTTGTCTCTCAGGACCTGATAACTGACTATTGGATCTCTTCTTCTGGAGCCTAACCTCACTGATGATGCCACACTCATTTCTAACTACTTGCTAATGGTACCTAATGCTTTAAGACTCTAACCTCTTTACTCTCTTCTGCTAATTTTGTTTCCAAGTTAGTCTGAGCCCCAGGTCTACGTTTCCCTCCTCCACTATCCATGACTTTGTCTTGACAGAGCCACAAATCAGTGGGAAAAAAATTTTAAAGAGGTAAGAAACTTTGTTTTCTATAGCATTTTTATTCAGAGGTTTAGACTCAGCTTACTCTCCCTAGCAAACAGTTGACTCCAACCTACTTTTTAATTAAAATCTAGATCCATTATTAGTTTTCCCTATGGCAAATATGGAACATTTTATTTTGGGACTATTTCTCCATTAGACAGAAGACCTTGTTTTATTTATATAGTATCACTTTACTGTCTATGTAATAATGGGCAAACCACCTAACATCTGTGTTACCTCTCTCTTCTTCTCTTCTGTAATATGGATTTTTGTGAGCATCAGATAAAATAATATATGAGGACATTCTGTTTTAAATTCAAACCATAACATTTTGTGGGCTTATATTAGATGTGAGGTCTATTAACTATAATTGCTTCTGGTCTGATGGTTAGTGAAAAACTCATCTTGGAACTTCGATTATTAGGTAAATGTATACACTGTGGATCCTGCTTTCTCATACTCTTTATGCAATAATGAAAGAGAGAAGTAAGTGTTTGAAATGGAGTACTGTAGTATTCTATTGTTTTAATAATGCCTATCTTGCTTGAAGCATTAAGGAAGCAATTTGAATCTCCCAGCCTTGTTTTTCTCTATTAATCTGTACTTATCATGCCACCTAGTGTTGCAGTTCCGAATAGCAGTGCGCTCACAGTGAACTTTTAAATCGGCTAATGACCAACCTAGACAGCATATGTTGATGTATGGCAAAACCAATACAATATTGTAAAGTAAAAAATAATAATAATAAAATAAAATCTGAATAAAGCAGAGACATTACTTTGCCAACAAAGGTCCATCTTGTCACAGCTATGGTTTTTCCAGTAGTCACGTATGGATGTGAGAGCTGGACTATAAAGAAAGCTGAGTGCTGAAGAATTGATGCTTTTGAACTGTGGTGTTGGAGAAGATGCTTGAGTCCTTTGGACTGCAGGGAGATCCAACAAGTCCATCCTAAAAGAAATCAGACCTGAATATTCATTGGAAGGACTGATACAGATGCTGAAGCTGAAACTCCAATACTTTGGCCACCTGATGCAAAGTACTGACTCATTTGAAAAGACCCTGATGCTGGGAAAGATTGAAGGCAGGAGAAGGGGACGACACATGATGAGATGGTTAGATGGCATCATTGACTCAGTGGACATGAGTTTGAGTAAACTCTGGAGTTGGTGCTGGACAGGGAGGCCTAGCGTGCTGCAGTCCATGGGGTCGCAAAGAGTCGGACACGACTGAGCGACTGAACTGAACTGAATTACTACATTTGCTTTTCTTTGGAGCAGAATTTTCTTCATGCTGTCACAATTCTGTTTTATTGAATGTTTTTATATTGTTTAATATTAAACTAAATTGAGGAGTGCTCAATATTTGAGAGAGAAGTATTTGGCAATGTGTTGAGTATGACTCTAGAAGTACCATCTGTTTAGCACTTTGATAATGTGGAACAAAAGATAAGGAAATATTCTAAATTATCCCTCCTCCAAAAGCTGGAAATTGATATACATAGAACTGACCTCATGGTGATTAAGATTTCCAAGTGCTTTCATGGATATCAATTAAATCTCCTAAAAGTCATCCATGTGTTTATATTTTACTTTTTAAAATGTAAATACTTCATACTATTACCTCTTCTAGAAGTCAATGTAAGTATTGATCAGCCTAATCAGCTATTTATGAGAAGAAGAAATTTTACCTAAAAGCAAGAATTTCCTCTTCAGAAAATGTGAGGAGACTGAACATAAAAGCAAGAGAGATGCTAGAATAAAAGAAGAAAAAATAAGGTAGTAAGATTGTGATAAGAATCGTTGCGGCTAATAAAAGATCAAAGAGTCATGGCCAAGAATCTACAGATTCAATGCAATCCCAACAAAAATTCCAATGGTATATTTCCAGAAATAGAAAAATTATTCTAAAATATTTTGGAACCAAAAAAAAAAAAAAAGATCCCAAAGCACCAAAAGAATCTTCAGAAAGAAGATAAAACCTGGAGGCATCACACTCCCTGATTTGAAACTGTACTACAAAGTAACAGTAATGAAAACAGGCTGGTACTGTCACAAAAACAGATGCACATCAATGGAACAGAATTGAGAGCCCCAAATAAACCCACACATGTATGGGCAACTAATTTACAAGAACATACAATGGAGAAAGGACAGTCTCTTCAATAAATGGTGTTCAGAAAACTGACAGTCAACATGCAAAAGAATGAAACTACATCACTATTTTATATCATACAAAGAATTAACTCAAAATGAATTTTAAAGACTTGAATATAAAACCTGAAACTATAAAATCCTTAAAACACAGGTAGTAACCTCTCATTGGTCTTAATGATATTTTTGTGAATCTGAGATCAAAGGCAAGGGAAACAGAAGAGTAAATAAACAAATGGAAATACATCAAACTAAAAAGCTTCTGTACAGTGAAGAAAACCATAATCAAAACAAAAACGCAGCCTACTGAAAAGGAGAAGGTATTTGCAAACAATATAGGTAATAAAAGGTTAATACTCAAAATATGTAAAGAAATCATACAACTCAAAAACAAAAATTCAAAAAAACACAGATGAATGGATAAAGATTATGTGGTATGTGTGTATATATATTTATGCATATGTATGCATACATATAGTCAATGGACGTGAGTCTGAGTGAACTCCGGGAGTTGGTGATGGACAGGTGGGCCTGGCGTACTGGGATTCATGGGGTCGCAAAGAGTTGGACACGACTGCGCGACTGAACTGAACTGATGCATATATATGGACTTCCCAGGTAGTAAAGAACCCACCTGCCAGTGCAAGAGATGTAAGAGATGAGGGTTCGATCCCTGGGTCAAAAAGATGCTCTGGAGGAGCACATGGCAACCCACTCCAGTATTCTTGCCTGGAGTATCCCATGGACAGAGGAGTCCTGCAGACGGGCTACAGTTCATAGGGTTTCAAAGAGTCGTACACAACTGAAGTGACGTAACACACATACATACACATGAAATGAAATATTACTCAGCTACTAAAAAGAATGAAATCTTGCTACTTACAACAACACGGATGGACCTGGAGGGTATTATGCTTAAGGAAATGAGTCAGACAGAGAAAGACAAGTACTGTATGTCTTCATTATATATGAAATCGAAAAACTAAACTAAATGAGCAAATACAACAAAGCAGAAACAGACTCAAATATCGAGAGCAAACTGGGGGAGAGATTGGGGAAGGGCAAAATAGGTGAAGGGGATTAAGAGTTACCAGCTTCTAGGAATAAAATGTCAGTTCAGTTCAGTCACTCAGTCGTGTCCGACTCTTTGCGACCCCATGAATCGCAGCACGCCAGGCCTCCCTGTCCAGCACCAACTCCCGGAGTTCACTCAGACTCACGTCCATTGAGTCCGTGATGCCGTCCAGCCATCTCATCCTTGGTCATCCCCTTCGCCTCCTGCCCCCAATCCCTCCCAGCATCAGGTGTCACAAGGATATAATGTACAGTTCAGGGAAAATAGTCAATATTTTATAACTTTTATGGAATATAATCTATAAAAATACTGAATTACTATGCTGCATGCTTGAAACTGGGGCTTCTCCAGTGTCTCAGTGGTAAAGAATCCACCTACAATTTAGGAGATGCTGGAGTCAATAGATTCTATCCCTGGGTCAGGAAGATCCCCTGGAGGAGGGCATGGTGAACCACTTCTGTATTCTTGCTGGGAAAATCCCGTGGAGAGAGGAGCCTGGCAGGCTACAGTCCATAGGGTTGCAAAGAGTCAGAGATGACTGAATGACTGAGCATGAATGGGTACTGGAAACTAATATAATATTGTAAGTCAACTATACTTCAATTTAAAAAAAAATTCAAAAAGAGCAGAGGATCTGAATATTTTTCCAAAGAAGACATAGAAACAGTCAACAGGCACGTGAAAAGATGTTCAACATAATTAATTATTAGAGAAATGCAAATTCAAACCACAATGATATATCACTTCACACCTGAGGATGGCTATTACCAAAAAGACAAGAAATAAAAATGTTGATGAAGATACAGAGAAAAGAATCCCTCATGCACTGTTAGTGGGATTATATACTGGGGCAACCACTATAGACAACAGTGTAGAGATTCCTCAAAAAATTAAGAATAGACTTGCCATATGAGCCAACTATTTCACTTCTGGGTATGTATCTGAAGAGCATGAAAACATCGATTCAAGAAGATATATGCATCACTATGTTCATTGCAATATGAATGGACAAAGTTAAATACATATATTTGTTGAATACATATCTGTATACAATGGAACATTGCTGCTGCTGCTAAGTCACTTCAGTCATGTCCGATTCTGTGTGACCCCATAGATGGCAGCCCACCAGGCTCCCCCATCCCTGGGATACTCCAGGCAAGAACACTGGAGTTGGGGGCCATTTCCTTCTACAATGCGTGAAAGTGAAAAATGAAAGGGAAGTCGCTCAGTCGTGTCCAACTCTTTGCGACCCCATGGACTGCAGCCTACCAGGCTCCTCCGTCCATGGGATTTTCCAGGCAAGGGTACTGGAGTGGGGTGCCATCGCCTTCTATTCAGCCATAAAAAAATAATGAAATCCTGCCTTTTGCAACTACATGGAAGGTATTATGCTAAGTGAAATAAGTCAGATGGATAAAGCCAAATACCATGTGATTTCATCATATTCAGAACCTGAAAAGATGATACAAACAAACAAAATAGAACAAAAACAAGCTCATAGATATGGAGAATAGATTAGTGGTTACCAGAACGGAAGGGAGTTGGAGTGTTGGCAAAATGGATAAAGAGAGCCAATTATATGGTGATAGATGGTAAATAGGCTTGTGTTAGTGATCACTTTGTAGTGTGTATGGATATTGAATTATAATATTTTATACCTGAAACTTATATAATAAGAAAAAGTATCACAGCCAAGAAAAATAAAATCTAAGACAAGGACAAAGCAGTTATATTAACATCTCTACTAGTAGAAATATATTTTCCTATAAAATATTTCCTTATGAGAAATGAAAATAAAGAGGAAACACTGTGATTAACAAAAAAGAAAAGCCATGGAATGCATTATGTTGAAACACATGAGTTACATTCTTGGAAATCTGGAGGCTGAAACATAGCATTTAAAATTAGTAGGAAATTAACCAATGGGAGAAGGCAAGTAGACAATTATTTATACAGATTTATTTCAATAATATTAACACCATGTGTTGTAATTTGTTTCACTATCTCCATTTTAAATGAGTGACTACTTGAGATTGCACTTGGCTATTGGTGATACCTGTATTGAATCTAGATACTCTGTCTCAATGACCCATTTAAATGATCAGGTCATTTGCCCCTGATTCCACTGTGTAAGTATGTATGTATTTGTGTATGTGTTATTTTTTGCTTGCTTTTTTTTTTTTTTTGGTAGAGATGTGGATGTCTTGGAGTGTTGAATTTCCAATCTGTCTTACATGTATAGTAAACCGTCTGGTTTAGCTAGTATCCTGGCCAGAACTGAGAAATTTTAGTGTTTTGAACATAGGTATTCATGTTGTAAATGGGGGAATAAGTTACCCTTGCAGGGTGTTTAAGGATCATTCCAATATGACTGCAGAAATTACATTTGGAGAGGCATATGAAATTTAAAATTTATTATACTCGCAAGTCTTAGATAATAGCATAGCACACCATACAGGGTGCCGGTGGCGGGGAGTTCCAAGGAAACAGGCTCAAGTACCAGGGGAAAAGCCAAGGGAGATTGAGAACCAGTGGCTAAGTGCCTTTACTGAAGATCAGGGTGGAGTACACAAGCAAACACGCGAAGGGATTTTGCTGAGTTTTCATGAGTTTTGGTCACAGGCAGGGAGGAGCAAGAAGAGAAACTTGTGGTAAGAACCAGACTTATCACACTGATGCACTTCATTATCTGGGTGGAGTGCTCACAGCCTGTTTGCGGGGATATTGAGGCAGTGGGGAAAATACAAAATTTTGAAGTTTACAACATTGTATCATGATATTATTTCTGTAGTTCCATAGACAAATAATAAATAGCTTTCACAAACCTGGTATACTGGATGCTACTGCTCAACAAATATTTATTGAGTGAATGGATGGATGATTAATGAAAGAAATACTCTTGATTTGCAACACTGATTCCCTAATCAAGGCCTTCATCTCCTCCACAACTGGAATCTTATTCGTCATAGATAACACAATAAACAAATACCCCTTATATTATCATGTTTTAAGAAAAAGAACCAATGTTCCAGCCATCAACTGCTGTTAAGACACCATCTCAAAACTTGTTTAAACACTGATCTCAAAACAAATGCATTATTTTTCATCAATATTCTGTGAGTTAATTGGTCTCATATGAGGCAAACTGATGGACAGTGGGTGGGACTGAAACATTAATACCCCAAAGCCTCAAGAAGTTTGGCCAGCTCACTCAATATGACTGGCAGTTATTGATAGCTGTCAGTTGGGAGTACAGCTGATTCTGTGAACTGTAGTATCTACAAGTGGCCTCTCCACATAGCTCAGGTTTTTCAAATCATAGTGAAGAAGAAATGTACCAAGAGGATACATTCTAAGAAACAAGAGTGGAAGATGGCCTAGATCTGTAATTTGGCACACCAAAGAAACCTGTATGCTGGTTAGGAAGCAACAGTTAGAACTGGACATGGAACAACAGACTGGTTCCAAATAGGAAAAGGAGTACATCAAGGCTGTATATTGTCACCCTGCTTATTTAACTTATATGCAGAGTACATCATGAGAAACACTGAGCTGGAAGAAGCACAAGCTGGAATCAAGATTGCCTGGAGAAATATCAATAACCTCAGATATGCAGATGACACCACCCTTATGGCAGAAAGTGAAGAGGAACTAAAAAACCTCTTGATGAAAGTACAACTGGAGAGTGAAAAAGTTGGCTTAAAGCTCAACATTCAGAAAACGAAAATCATGGCATCTGGTCCCATCACTTCATGGCAAATAGATGGGGAAACAGTGGAAACAGTGTCAGACTTTATTATTTTGGGCTCCAAAATCACTGCAGATGATGACTGCAGCCACGAAATTAAAAGATGCTTACTCCTTGGAAGAAAAGTTATGACCAACCTAGATAGCATATTGAAAAGCAGAGACATTACTTTGCCAACAAAGGTCTGTCTCGTCAAGGCTGTGGTTTTTCCTGTGGTCATGTGTGGATGTGAGAGTTGGACTGTGAAGAAGCCTGAGCGCCGAAGAATTGATGCTTTTGAACTGTGGTGTTGGAGAAGACTTTTGAGAGTCCCTTGGACTCAAGGAGATCCAACCAGTCCATTCTGAAGGAGATCACCCTGGAATTTCTTTGGAAGGACTGAAGCTAAAGCTGAAACTCCAATGCTTCGGCCACCTCATGCGAAGAGTTGACTCATTGGAAAAGACTCTGATGTTGGGAGGGATTGGGGGCAGGGCAAGAAGGGGACGACAGAGGATGAGATGGTTGGATGGCGTCACTGACTCCATGGGCGTAAGTCTGGGTGAACTCCGGGAGTTGGTGATGGACAGGGAGGCCTGGCGTACTGCGATTCATGGGGTCGCAGAGAGTTGGACACAACTGAGCGACTGAACTGAACTGAACTGAACCAAATTTCTACTGTATTCTCTTGGTCAAAGCAATCATAGAACCTGCCCAGATTTAAAGAGAGAGGAAGTAGTTTCCACCCCTTGAAGGAAAGGACGGAGAGGGGCAGTGACAAAACTGTAGTGATCTCAATTTGCTTAAATCAACAACCATAAAATACTAAAAATAGTCATCATTCCTTATTACTGTTGGTGGTGGTGGTAATAGTAGTATTTCCTATGTTTCTCGCTGGCCTCAAGTCTTCACATAACCCTGTCTTAATCTTGTATATGAGGAAACTGAGGGTGAAAACAGCTTTGTAAACTCAGTAAAAGTCACACAGTAAGAGTTCAAGTTTACTAGGGTCCCCTGTGCCTTCTCTCATCAGATCTAAATTCTTGTGTTTTTAACTCAGCCACAATTTGCCTATTGCTATCTATGTAAAATTACATCTTTCTGCTTCCTCTGTGTGGGCTTCCTAGGTGGCTCAGTGGTAAAGAATCTTCCTGCCAGTGCAGGAAACAGGTTCGATACCTGGGTCAAGAAGATCCCCTGGAGAAAGAATATGGCAACCCACTCCAGTATTCTTGTCTGAAAAACTCCACAGACAGATGAGCCTGGAGGCCTACAGCTCATGGGCTCGCAAAGAGTCTGACACAACTGAGCACACATTTAGGCAAATTTCCTCTGTACCCTCCTTGCCATAATGTCTTTGTCACCTTATCTGGGATATCCCACTCCACCCACTTCAAACTAAATCCTACCAGCCATTCATTCTCTCTTCATAGACCACCAATCCCTTCATTGAATGTCTCTCTCCTTCAATCTCTCTCTCTCATAATGACTTCCTTTAATGACTTCCCTTCCTGTGGAGTTAAAGCACACATTTTTTTTTTATGTAATGGTTCATGAATTGTTGTTTTCATGTGTGTTAGTTTTATCTTTCCAACTGTATTGTTAATCTTTTGTAGCCATGATCTACGTCACCAAGTTTAATATTCCTTATGAATTCCCTGTTACTCCCATACTGTAAGACCAGTACACCAGAAAGCTGACAATAAACCGTACCAGGATGTTTCAGGCATGCTAAAGTCAACTGGAGTCCTCCATACAAAAATTATCAATGGAAATGTTAGTCTAAAATAACTACAGTAACTTGATAGTAATGAAGTCAAGCACAGCATGAAGACCATATACTCATGCAAATTTTGTACTGTGCTCACCCAGTGAGCCTTCTCAGAAAATTAGAGGGAAAACCCTATAGAGCAAAGCGGGCCAGCAAAGCCGCAGGGCTAGTGGCTACATGCTGTGATTTCTAAATTTCCATTAAAGAACATTTTCCTTTCTGCTAGGTGGAGATTGAAATGCCTTTGATAGGATAATTCATTCCACAATTAAGAATGAAGCATAAGGCACAAGTTCACTAAAATTCTAAGATCTTTTCCATAGCAGGTTTGATCTGTGTCATAAAAGGTAGAGGGACAATAAGTTATTGAGCATATTGTAAGGAAGTAGAAGGAAATAGGTTTCTCAAAAAAAGAGAAAACAAAAATGAAATGAGGCACTTAATACATCTGTCTAGGGTCACACTTGCTGTTTCTAACCCCCCAAAGGAGAAGAAACATCGTCCTAGGACAGAAGTCCTCCAGGAGTGAAATACAGAAATTCCCCCCCAAAGCCTGTGAGGTCCTAGTGCTCAGTTATCCTGCCCCATACCCTTTATACATACAAATAAAAATGTGGCTTGAAATGGTGAACACTGGGTGGAGGATAAACAAGATGATATTTTGCATCACCCATCTCTGCACTACCTTTGTTATCCCAAACAATGCACAACGCTAAATGCTTTGCTAAAACAATCTTCAAGTTAAAGTGTAAATCAAGCTCCCCATGGTGTTAAGTCCTCAGTGAGAGATCTGGGGAAGTAGTTTAGCAGGCAGGCTAAGGAACAGAGCCAGCCAGCTTATCTTACTATTAACTTGATTCCCCTTCCTAGTAGGGACAGGTAATCTTGTTGGGCTGCCCATTTAGTCTTAATAAGCCAACATGAAAGCCCTAATGGGAATGCTAAAAATCTCATTTCTGAGAGTCAGATGATTTCTGGTTACCAGAGGCACAATTTTCTATCTCCAATTGGACAGGTATTTGACATCTACTGGGGCGAGAAAAATGACTTTACAATGGGAAATTGAACAAATGTTTGGCATTTGTTTTATTTCCCTTGAGAGTAATTATTACTAGAATTTGCTTGCCTCTCTTTTGTCTGCCACACTGAAAAATTTATTTCAAAACTATAAAAAATATTTTGTGGAATGGTTCTGCAAAGAAAATTATAAGCTTTTGAAACAATCTTTCTTGGCATCCCTGACTATTCCAATTCTAAAATACTTTTAGAATTAATTGAAACACTTTGAATATTTATGAGCTATTTAAGGAATCCAATATATCTATCTTCTCCCAGAAAAACCATATCCATAATCCTTGGGAATTCTTTCTTTTTTTCCTTGTCCCACACATGGCAGTTAACTGGGATGTTACATGAAGCTTCTAATAATAACATGTCACTCCTTGATGAAGTTGGAGCACAGAGGAGGGTGATAATGGTTTTTCCTACTGCTGCTTCAGTGGTGGAAGTCACACCCTGGTCTCTACCCTGTTTTGCTCGTATCCTCTCTCTGTTCCTCTAAGTCTTTCTTTAAACAGATCTGGAATCACTGCAGATTTGGCCTCTGCATACTGTTCAAGGAAGAGGCTGAGAATGTCTGTGCATGCATCTGCCTAAATCCATTTAAAAATGGTCACAAAGAAAACCACCATGGGCTCTTTCTCTGGCAAAGAAGGTGAAGAGGCCCACCCTGAATACCACCACATCCACAAATAGAGCTAGGCAATAGCTAAGGGGTCAGAGCCACAAACCAGGGAAGGAGTGAATTATTTTATTCCTCAGCTATATCAGTGGAGAAGACAATGGCACCCCACTCCAGTACTCTTGCCTGGAAAATCCCATGGACAGAGGAGCCTGGTGGGCTGCAGTCCATGGGGTCGCTAAGAGTCGGACACAACTGATCGACTTCACTTTCACTTTTCACTTTCATGCATTGGAGAAGGAAATGGCACCCCACTCCAGTGTTCTTGCCTGGAGAATCCCAGGGACGGGGGAGCCTGGTGGGCTGCCATCTATGGGGTCGCACAGAGTCGGACACGACTGAAGCGACTTAGCAGCAGCAGCACCTATATCAGATGTAAAACAAGTTGCCCATGAAGGAAGTTGTTCCTGGGACCTGTGTCATGCATTCCTGCTCATTTTCCAGTCATTTTGGAGAGCATGAGTTGAATAATTTTATGGCTCACCCAATCCCATCTCCATCTGCTTTCCAGACAAGATGAATAGGCCTCAGATAAATCAGTGAAAGAGTAAATTCTTCAAAAAGTTTCTTTCCCCAAATTAAACAAATATACTTTCAAAGTACATATATTAGCTTAATGAATTGTGCCCATATTAATTTGGCTATTACATCATATGTAAAAGGAACTCAAAATGTGGACTTTTCTGATGGTCCATTGGTTAAGAATTTGCCAGGGGACACAAGTTCGATTCTCACCCTGGATGATCCCACATGCCATGGGGCAACTAAGCCCGTGTGCCACAACTGCTGAGCCCACTCTCTAGAGCCGTGAGCCACAACCACCAAGCCCATGTATTGCAGCGACAGAGGCCACCCTGCCTTAGAGCCTATGCTCTACAACAAGAGAAGCCACCACAGTGAGAAGTCTAGGAACAACACTAGAGAGTGACCCCCACTCTCCGCAGCTAGAGGAAGCCCACCCGCAGCACCAAAGACATAGCACAGCCAAAACTAAACATAAATTAAATAAAAGAAACAAAATATTTTAATAAAATCAATGATGCTAAGTACATAAAAATAAATCTTTTATTAATTTAAAGCAGAGTGTCCTTAAAATGGTGACACAGGTATCCTCCTGTCACCTACTTGATGATGTGCTTAGTACCAGGGAAGCCAAAGAAATTACAGGTTTTGAGCCATATTTATATGCCAAAGTCATAAAGATTCTTACTCTTAACTTCTTTAAACAGTCTAAAAAAATAAAAATTTAAGTTCTCTTAGCCTAGAATCTCCCATGCTAGCACTTGTTTAAATTTTTCAAGTGGAAATATAGAAGCAAAATGATGTAGCCAGTCTAAGTTAAAGAAGTATCATTTCTGATGTGTGTTCCTGAAAATAATTGCACTTACTAGGAAGTGTTATTTATGTTTGAAATCCTCTTTACATATATATATATATATATATATATATATATATATATTCCAAGTGAGATGGTGAAGGAATGAAACAAAAAGGCTGGGAATTAAATTTAATACTAATCTGAAATGTACATGTAAAGCAACAGTAAAAACATTCCTTATATCATAGCCAAGTCCAGTATAAAGAAAAGGGGAAATGCAGTGCACCCAGAATAAATCTTAAATATATATATATTAAATGTTGATGCACACTGAGTTTCTTAAATAAGGGGAAACATACATATGATAGGAAAGCCAGTAATTTTTAAGTCTAGTGCACAACCCCAAGAAGTCAGAATTAACTTCCTAGTACCTCTCATTTCTTTTCTCTCATTTTCCTCTAGTCTTTATCTAGTTCTCTTGCCCTATGTATAAAAATCATCAAAACTGAAAAGTTAAAAAAAATAGAATTGTTATTTTCAAATGACATCAAGCAACTGTTTGAATCATTCTTACAGTGAAATTACTAATGTGGTTCTTGTGTAAGAATGAAACAGTCATATACACTTTTTAAGTGTTAGGGCAGTTTTAGACTAAGTTAGATAGAAAAAGTTTGCTACTAAGCTTTGATGAAGACATCAGAATTTCCTCCATTCTTCAAGTTTTGGACACTGAAGCTAAAAAGTCATTCATATAATCAATTGTGCTCTGTTTCTATGGCTTTTAGTATCTCTGGAATACCATTTTAAAGGTTAGAAGAATCGAATAGCAAAATGAAGCACAATTTTTGGAAACTATCAGGCTTGATAAAACTATTGGGGCTTGAAAGCCTAAGTAGGAGGCAATATTTTATTAATCTTAATTTTTTATATTTTAGAGTAATATTGACAATAAATAAACTATTCAAGGCTCTATTGCAAAATGCACAAGAGAGAAAGATCCTTAAACCATATTTTATTTTTTTTTAACTTTTCTCTTGGTGTTCTCAGACTACAATGCTTAATGTGAGGCATTAAAATGTTATGGTTAATTCAGAATCCTATTAACATTTAAATACCATATATATGTAGCCTAAAATCTATTATTTAAAGTATTATTTAAGAACATTTTATATATTCAAATTTAATGCAATAAAATGGATGTCACTTGGCTATCAATCTGTTTTAATACATCATTATTTACCATTTTGAAAGAGTTTTGCAACATTCTTTACATTTCTGCACTTGTGTTCTGCTTTAATCTCTTATTTATAGTGATTTTAAAATAAATCCATTTAACTGTTAGCTAAAATGCAGAGTCAAAATTAAACTTCACTATGGAATGCAGAGTTCCAAAGAATAGCAACGAGAGATAAGAAAGCCTTCCTCAGCGATCAATGCAAAAAAATAGAGGAAAATAATAGAATGGGAAAGACTAGAGAGCTCTTCAAGAAAATTAGAGATACCAAGGGAACATTTCATGCAAAGATGGGCTCGATAAAGGACAGAAATGGTAGGGACCTAACAATAATAAAATGGATGTCACTTGGCTATCAATCTGTTTTAATACATCATTATTTACCATTTTGAAAGAGTTTTGCAACATTCTTTACATTTCTGCACTTGTGTTCTGCTTTAATCTCTTATTTATAGTGATTTTAAAATAAATCCATTTAACTGTTAGCTAAAATGCAGAGTCAAAATTAAACTTCACTATGGAATGCAGAGTTCCAAAGAATAGCAACGAGAGATAAGAAAGCCTTCCTCAGCGATCAATGCAAAAAAATAGAGGAAAATAATAGAATGGGAAAGACTAGAGAGCTCTTCAAGAAAATTAGAGATACCAAGGGAACATTTCATGCAAAGATGGGCTCGATAAAGGACAGAAATGGTAGGGACCTAACAAAAGCAGAAGATATTAAGAAGAGGTGGCAAAAATACACAGAAGAACTGTACAAAAAAGAGCTTCATGACCCAGATAATCACGATGGTGTGATCACTCTCCTAGAGCCAGACATCCTGGAATTGAAGTCAAATAGGCCTTAGAAGCATCACTATGAACAAAGCTATTGGAGGTGATGGAATTCCAGTGGAGCTATTTCAAATCCTGAAAGATGATGCTGTGAAAGTGCTGCACTCAATATGCCAGCAAATCTGGAAAACTCAGCAGTGGCCACAGGACTGGAAAAGGTCCGTTTTCCTTCCAATCCCAAAGAAAGGCAATGCCAAAGAATGCTCAAACTACCACACAACTGCACTCATCTCACACGCTAGTAAAGTAATGCTTAAAATTCTCCAAGCCAGGCTTTAGCAATATGTGAACCGTGAACTTCCAGATGCTCAAGCTGGTTTTAGAAAAGGCAGAGGAACCAGAGATCAAATTACCAACATCCACTGGATCATTGAAAAAGCAAGAGAGTTCCAGAAAAACATCTATGTCTGCTTTATTGACTATGCCAAAGCCTTTGACTGTGTGGATCATGATAAACTGTGGAAAATTCTGAAAGAGATGGGAATACCAGACCACCGGACCTTTTTCTTGAGAAACATGTATGCAGGTCAGGAAGTACCAATTAGAACTGGACATGGAACAGCAGACTTGTTCCAAATAGGAAAAAGAGTATGACAAGGCTGTATATTGTCACCATGCTTATTTAACTTATATGTAGAGTACATCATGAAAAACGCTGAGCTGGAGGAAGTACAAGCTGGAATCAAGATTGCCGGGAGAAATATCAGTAACCTCAGATATGCAGATGACACCACCCTTATGGCAGAAAAGTGAAGAACTAAAAAGCCTCTTGATGAAAGTGAAAGAGGAGAGTGAAAATGTTGGTTTAAAGCTCAACATTCAGAAAACTAAGATCATGGCAACTGGACCCATCAGTTCATGGCAAATAGATGGAGAAACAGTGAAACTGTGACTGACTGTTTTTCTGGGCTCCAAAATCACTGCAGATGGTGATTGCAGCCATGAAATTA
This sequence comes from Aepyceros melampus, assembly GCA_006408695.1. NCBI lineage: Eukaryota > Metazoa > Chordata > Mammalia > Artiodactyla > Bovidae > Aepyceros > Aepyceros melampus. The sequence goes on along the minus strand of SJXQ01010341.1, from coordinate 196,401 downwards.
AGACGCTTACTCCTTGGAAGGAAAGCTGTGACCAACCTAGACAGCATATTAAAAAACAGAGACATTTTTTGTCAACAAACTTCCACCTAGTGAAGGCTATGGATCTTCCAGTGGTCATGTATGGATGTGAGAGTTGAACTATAAAGAAAGCTGAACACTGAAGAATTGATGCTTTTGAACTGTGGTGTTGGAGAAGACTCTTGATAGTCCCTTGGACTGCAAGGAGATCCAACCAGTCCATTCTAAAGGAGATCAGTCCTGGGTGTTCATTGGAAGGACTGATGTTGAAACTGAAACTCCAATACTTTGGCCACCTGATGCAAAGAACTGACTCATTTGAAAAGACTCTGGTGCTGGGAAAGATTGAGGGCAGGAGGAGAAGGGGACAACAGAGGATGAGATGGCTGGATGGCATCATCAACTCAATGGACATGAGTTTGGCTGGACTCCGAGAGCTGGTGATGGACAGGGAGGCCTGGTGTGCTGCAGTTCATGGGGTTGCAAAGAGTCAGACATGACTGAGTGACTGAACTGAACTGATGATTTGCTGAGTGCAGTAAAGACAGCAAATCTCACTATGTTGTGGAGTTCCTGGTTCTATTCTAAAGAAAATTTAATAATGCTGAAATCTCAAGATTGATAGTATCTAAATATATTTTCAGCATTTAGATGAGGTTTTTTTATCAGATTATTTCTCAACACAATCTTACAGGGAAGTTGAATTAAAATAGACTTGGTCAACAGATATAGTTAACTCTCAGAATAAATCCCAGACTAAAATGATTAGGAATCTGAAAGTAATAAAAATAACCCCAATTTTCATTGTCATATGACAAGTTCAGAAAATGCAAGGCATTCTAACTCACTTTAGTCGTATCCAACTCTTTGTGACCCTATGGACTGTAGCCCACCAGGCTCCTCTGTCCAGGCAAGATTCTCCAGGCAAGAACACTGGAGTGAGTGGCCATGCCCTCCTCCAGGGATCTTCTCAGCTCAGGGATCGAACCCATATCTTCAACATCTCCTGCATTGGCAGGTGGGTTCTTTACCACTAGCACAACCTGGGAAGCCAGAAATGCAAGCCTAAACCAAATAGAAATGCAAAGCAACAAATCCAAGAGAAGAAGAAAAATATAAGAAAGTGACCAAATACATGTGTTTTATAAAGTTTTAAAGTCAGACTCATGGTCACTACTTTCAATTTTTCATCAGGTTTTAGGATAACTAGTTTCTTTGGTTGATGTTGCTACTGAAAATTTTCAGAAATTATATGGTTTCTATAGAAAGGATTTAGATAGACCTCTTTCCCCTGCCACGGTTCTTTATTTCTTTTTTCTTCTTTGATATTTATTTGGTGTACCAGATCTTAGTGGCAGCATGCAAAATCTTTCAGCTGTGGAATGTGCTATCTAGTTACCTGACCAGAGATTGAACCTGGGCCCCCTACACTGGAAGCATGGAGTCTTAGCCACTGGACCAATAGGGAAGTTCCTCCTTTGCCTTGATTCTTGATTCCTTTGCCTTTCTTTCCTTTTCCCCTCTCTCCCCATCCCCTCTTTTTTTTTTTTTTTTGTTTGTTTGCTACTTCCTCCTCTCATGAACCTTGAGAAACTGCAAGGCTTGCAAACACAGCTATGGAGAGAAATGTTTTGAGAGTTGTAAGGAGGGGAATGCATCAAATATCCTAAGCAAGAAGCACAGAAAACCATTTCTACCTCTAGTTTTACTGTAGTTAAGAAGACATACATGCCACACATGCCTTTCTTCCCCAAGCTCTGTAAAACTGATCATGTTTCCACTTGGGCAGTTACCTGTTCTTCAGGTGCTCCTTGATACACAGCAGCTGAAAAAACTCTTTAATTTGCAGTTGACTCAGATAAATTGTTTTTCCTTTATATTTTTAAATTGAGCTTTTGTATTAAAACTCACTTTTCTAAAAATATAAATATTTGAAGTATAAAACACTAATGAAATTACTCTCTCAGTTCTACAATTCAGCTTTACTGGATGAGTGAGTATTAACTAAAGAGGAAACTTAGTATCATTCTCAAGAAAGCGATCTAATGAGTACCTTTTAATCTAATTGGTTATCATTTAACAATCAAATAACCCTTTGTTTTATTTTATACCAACAATATATATTAAATTATCTTAAGAAAAAATCTTCCTAAAAGATCATGACAAATTGCAGGTGTATAATAAACATGTATTGCATGTATGCTAAGACTTCAATGGTGTCTATGAACTGTAACTTACCCACCAGCCTTCTTGATCCATGGGATTCTCCATGCAAGAATACTGAAGTGGATTGCCATGCCCTCCTTAGGGGATCTTCCTGACAGAGAGATTGAACCCACATTTCTTGTGTCTCCTGCACTGGCAGGCAGGTACTTTACCATGAGCTTCACCTGGTAAGCCCAGTCAGTCATGTTCAGTTCAATTCAGTTGCTCAGTCATGTCCAACTCTTTGCAATCCATGGACTGCAGCACACCAGGCTTCCCTGCCCATCAACAACTCCTGGAGCTTGCTCAAACTCCTGTCCATTGAGTCAGTGATGTCATCCAACTATCTCATCTTCTGTCGTCCCCTTCTCCTCCTGCCTTCAATCTTTCCCAGCATCAGGGTCTTTTCCAATGAGTCAGTTCTTCATATCAGGTGGCCACGTACTGGAGTTTAATATGCTATCTAGGTTTGTCATAGCTTTTCTTCCAAGGAGCAAGCGTCTTTTAATTTCATGGCTGCAGTCACCATCTGCAGTGATTTTAGAGCACCCCCCCCAAAAAAAAATAAAGCCTCTCACTGTTTCCATTGTTTCCCCATCTATTTGCCATGAAGTGATGGGACTGGATGCCATGATCTTAGTTTTTTGAATGTTGAGTTTTAAGCCAACTTATTCACTCTCCTTTCTCTTTCCTCAAGAGGCTCTTTAGTTCTTCACTTTCTGCCATAAAGCTGGTGTCGTCTGAATATATGAGGTTACTAATATTTCTCCTGGCAATCTTGATTCCAGCTTGTGATGAATCCACCCCAGCATTTCACATAATGTACTCTGCATATAAGTTAAATAAGCAAGGTGACAATATACAACCTCGATGTAATACTTTCCTGATTTGGAACCATTCTATTGTTCCTGTCTGGTGCTAACTTGCTTCTTGACCTGTATACAGATTTCTTAGCAGTCAGGTCACATTTTCTGGTATTCCCATGTCATTAAGAATTTTCCACAGTTTGTTGTGATCCACACAGTCAAAGGCTTTCCACTCAGTTCAGTTCAGTTGCTCAGTCGTGTCCAATACTTTGCGAAACCATGGACTGCAGCATGCAGGATAGGCTTCCCTATCTATCACCAACTCCAGGAGCTTGCTGAAACTCATGTTCACCAAGTTGGTCATGCCATCCAACCATCTCATCCTCTGTCATCCCATTACCCTCCTGCCTTCAATCTTACCCATCCTCAGTGTCTTATCCAGTGAGTCCATTCTTCACATCAGGTGGCCAAAGCATTGGAGCTTCAGCTTCAGCATCAGTCCTTCCAATGATTATTCAGGACTGAGTTCCTTTAGGATTGACTGGTTTGATCCACTTCCAGTCCAAGGGACTCTCAAGAGTCTTCTCCAACACCACAGTTCAAAAGCATCAATTCCTTGGTGCTCAGATTTCTTTATGGTCCATCTCTCACATCCATACATGACTACTGGAAAAATCATAGCTTTGACAACACGGGCCTTTGCCAGAAAAATAATGTCTCTGCTTTTTAATATGCTGTCTAGATTGGTCATAGCTTTTCTTCCAAGGAGCAAACGTCTTTTAATTTCATGGCTGAAGTCACCATCTGCAGTGATTTTGGAGCCCAACAAAAATAAAATCTGTCACTATTTCCATTGTTTCCTCATCTATTTTCCATGAAGTAAAGGGACCAGATGCCATGATCTTAGTTTTATGAATGTTGTAAGTTTTAAGCCAACTTTTTCACTTTCCTCTTTCATTTTCATCAAGAGGCTCTTTAGTTCTCCTTAACTTTCTGCCATAAGGGTGGTGTCATCTGCCTATCTGAGGTTATTGCTATTTCTCCCAGCAATCTTGATTCTAGCTTATGCTTCATTCAGGTTGACATTTAGCATGATGTACTCTGCACATGTTAAATAAGCAGGGTAAAATATACAGCTTTGACATACTCCTTTCCTGATTTGGAACCAGTCTGTGGTTCTATGCCCAGTTCTAACTGTTGCTTCTTGACCTGCACACAGATTTCTCAGGAGGCCGATGAGGTGGCCTGGTATTCCCACTTGTTGAAAAAAATTTTCAGTTTGTTGTGATCCACGCTGTCAAAGGCTTTGCCATTGCAAAACCTTTGTCATCTGCAATCAAGCATAAGGAGATATTTTACTGGAAATCTCTTGCTTGCTTTTTTGATGATCCAGTGGATGTTGGTAATTTGATCTCTGGTTCCTCTGACTTTTTAAAATACAGTTTGAACATCTGGAATTTCATGGTTCATGTATTGCTGAAACCTGGCTTGGAGAATTTTGAGCATTACTTTCTTAGCATATGAGATGACAGCAATTGTGTAGTAGATGAACATTCTTTGGCATTGCCTTTCTTTGGGATTGGAATGAAGATTGACCTTTTCCAGTCCTGTGGCCACTGCTGAGTTTTCCAGATTTGCTGGCATATTGAGTGCAGCACTTTCACAGCATCATCTTTCAGGATTTGAAACAGCTCAAGTGGAATGCCATCACCTCCACTAGCTTTGTTTGTAGTGATGCTTCCTAAGGCCCCCTTGATTTTGCATTCCAGGATGTCTGGCTTTAGGTGAGTGATCACACCATCATAGTTACCTGGATCATTAGATCTTTTTTGTACAGTTCTTCTGTGTATTCTTGCCACCTCTTCTTAATATCTTCTGCTTCTTTTAGGTCCATACCATTTCTGTCCTTTATTGTGCCCATCTTTGCATGAAATATTCCCTTGGTATCTCTAATTTTCTTGAAGAGATCTCTAGTCTTTCCTATATTATTGTTTTCCTCTATTTCTTTGCATTGGTCACTAAGGAAGATTTTCTTATCTCTCCTTGCTTTTCTTTGGAACTCTGCATTCAAATGGGTATATCTTTCCTTTTCTCCTTTGCCTTTAGCTTCTCTTCTTTTCACAGCTATTTTTAAGGCCTCCTCAGACACCATTTTGCCTTTTTGCATTTCTAGTTCTTGGGGATGGTCTTGATTACTGCCTCCTGTACAATATCACGAATGTCTGTCCACAGTTCTTCAGGAACTCTATCAGATCTAATCCCTTGAATTTATTTGTCACTTACACTGTATAATTGTAAGGGATTTGACTTAGGTCATACCTGAATGATCTAGTGGTTTTCCCTACTTTCCTCAGTTTAAGTCTGAATTTGGTAATAAGGAGTTAATGATCTGAGCCACAGGCAGCTCCCAGTCTTGTTTTTGCTGACTGTATAGAGTTTCTCCATCTTTGGCTGCAAAGAATATAATCAATCTGATAAACCACTATAAACCACCTCAGTATTCTTGCCTCGAGAACCCCTTGAACAGTATGAAAAGGCAAAAAGATATGACAATTAAAGTTGAATTCCCCAGGTCTGTATGTACCCAATATGCTACTGGAGAAGAGTGGAGAAATAACTCCAGAAAGGATGAAGAGATGGAGCCAAAGCAAAAACAGTACTCAGCTGTTCATGTGACTGATGATGGAAGTAAAATCCAACACTGTAAAGAACAGTATTGCATCTGAATCTGGAATGTTAGGTCCATGAATCAAGGGAAATTGGAAGTGGTCAAATGGGAAATGACAAAAGTGAACATTGACATTTTAGGAATCAGTGAACTAAACTGGACTGGAGTCGGTGAATTTACCTCAGATGACCATTATCTTTACTACTGTGGGAAAGAATCCCTTAGAAGAAATGGAGTAGCCTTCATAGTCAACAAAATAGTCTGAAATGCAGTACTTGGGTGCAATCTCAAAAATGAACAGAATGATAACTGTTTGTTTCCAAGGCAAACCATTCAATATCACAGTAATCCAAGTCTATGCCCCGACCAGTAATGCCGAAGAAGCTGAAGTTTAATGGTTCTATGAAGACCTAAAAGAACTTCTAGAACTAACACCCAACAAAAGATGTCTTTTTCATCATAAGGATGGAGTGCAAAAATAGGATGTCAAGAGCTACCTGGGTAACAGGAAAATTTGGCTTTGGAGTACAAAATGAAGCAGGGCAAAGACTAACAGGTTTTTTCCAAGAGAACACACTGGTCATAGCAAACATCCTCTTCCAACAACACAAGAGAAGACTTTACACATGGTCATCACCAGATGGTCAATACCAAAATCAGATTGGGAAGCCCAGTGCCACTTTTATTCTCAGATTATTCTTGAGGAAAGGAATGCTATTGGCTTTGCTGGTTAAGTTGGTAAAGGGCAGTAGTGAATGGTCAGAATTTTCCTTTTCTACGCTTTGAGGTAGTTATTTTGACTTCTTTCTGAAATACCAGTTAGCAATTCAGTATTAATGTATTCATTTCTTCTTTTATTATTCTGCTAATATGTAAATATCTACTATACATTGGACACTCAGTTGGAAACTCTGGGAAGTAAAATGATAAATCGAATATAGCTTTTAACATAAGGCTATGCCTTAGGCTGTTCTCCAGAAAGAGACCTTGAGATGGAGATTTCTGTGCAGGTGATTTTTTAAAAGAAAATACTCACAGAGGAACCTGGAAAGGCAGTGGAGGAAACAGAATGTGGATTCAGCGAAAGCCAGTAGGGATATGATCTCAATTCCCAGTAGAGAGTAGATTCAGTGTGATACTACAGGATATCTCTGGAGTGTAAGTTTATCTCACAAGTTTTCTCCCACAGCCTCCTCACAAGAAAAGGAGCTGGGATTCTATGATCCAAAGTCTGTCAGGCATCAGTCAAGGGTTGCCCCAAGATTGGGCTAGAGGGCAATGATTTTTTTAGATGCTTCCTTCTCCATAAACAAAACCATTCCAATAGTATTTTTGCCCCAAATAGGTATTGTCATTAATAGCTGAATATTAGAAGGAGACTGTTCTCCACCCTGAACAAAAATGGATCTGAATAGAGAAACAAAATTTTTCCCTTTTAAGCATATATAGTCAAGCAGCTGTAAGGAAAATATGCAATAGTGGCAAAAAAAAAAAAAAAAAAAGAGTGATATATGTACCATAAAGAGTTACAGACACTAGAGACTGTAGAACATTGGTGGAGGGAAAGACAAGTTGCCCAGGAATTTCTAAAAATACATAATGGGCAAGATTATACTTTAGGTGGACTTTGAATATCGAGCCCACCTCAGATATTTTAATACAGATGGGAAAATTTTTATGAACTGAGACTAGTGTTAGTAGACATATGGAAGAGAAACATTAAATAGTATTTCTGGATAAAATTAGATTTGGCTAATTTCATTAGTGCACAGAAAATGTATGGAGAATAATTGGAGGATAGGCTAAACAATAGTGTGGGAAGACAAGCAAATCCCAGAAATCCAGGGTCAAAAGTGCACATGGCAAGAGGAAGCCATTGAAGGGATGATTACAGAAGTGACATGAAAATTCCCAGATCTAATTTTGCAATTTCAATGTATATCTTTTTCAGGAAATATCTGAGAATTCTTAACAAAAGTAAATCTGACTTTCTTTACTTTTAATGTAGGAAATAAACATTGATTTGATACACTATATTTCTACTCTACCAAACATGTAATTATACAACCAAAGAGTATCCCAACTGTAAAGATAATTTTGGGGTTTCAGTCACTAGAAGTTCTCACTTCTCAAACTGGTGAATGGGTTCTGGATTTCTAATCAAAATTCCAGAAATGAACCCAACATAAGCAGCCATGGGGCTTCCCTAGTAGCTCAGCTGGTAAAGAATCCACCTGCAATGCAGAAGCCCCATTCAATTCCTGGTTTGGGAAGATCCCCTGGAGAAGAGATAGGCTACCCACTCCAGTATTCTTGGGCTTCCCTGGTGGCTCAGCTGGTAAAGAATCTGCCTGCAGTGTGGGAGACCTGGGTTTGATCCCTGGATTGGGAAGATCCTCTGGAGAAGGGAAGGGCTACTCACTGCAGTATTCAGGCCTGGAGAATTCCATGGACTCATGGAGTCACAAAGAATTGGACATGACTGAGTGACTTTCACTTAAGCAGTCAAAGGGCTGCTGGGAAAAGCTACAGAATAACCATTATCTTTAGCTCTCAGTCCTTTCATTGGTCATTGGGCATTGCATAAAGCATGGCTGTCTATTGCTATTGTAATTGACAGGTAGACAGCTTTGACTTTCACAGTGCACACACTGCAGCTTGAGCACCCCTCACTACCCAATAGGAATCACATTTGCTAATGTCCTGAAAACAAGACAGAGACAACCATTTCATTCAGGCTTTGGTAAGGAAACTGAAGCGGAAGAATGATGTTGCCAAGAAATCGATAGCTGTCACTCAATTTATTATGGGGCTGCTCTCACAGGAACAGTGGTATAAGGTAAAAGCAGAAAAAGCAAAAGACAGTTTATGACCAAAGGAAGCTTAGAAGGCTTCACATCATTCCATTAAATCAGGGGTAGTCTAGAGCCTTAGCATGGACACTGACTTGCATGAGGATGAGCAATAAAAACAACTTAACTTTATAGACCACTAACTATGTGCCAGGCAGCAATATATATGAAATATATCCTATTTCTTTTTATAATAGGCAAGGAAACAGGAGAATTTAAGATCACAAATATAATAAGTATCAGGGCCAGGGTTTGAACTCAGATATATTATCTCTCTCCAGAAACCACGCTTGGATATTTCTATAGACTAAATGTGTATGTTCCCATGAAATCCATGTGTTGAAATCCCAACCTCCAATGTGATGGGGCCTTTGGTAGGTAATTAGATGATAAAGGTGGAGCTCTTATGAATGGGATTAGCACCTTTGTAAAAGAAACCCAGGAAAGCCTCTTTATTCTTTCTGCCTTGTGAGGACAGTGAGAAGATGGCCATCTATGAAGCAGAAAGTGAGACCTCACCAGACACTGAATCTGCCAGCAACTTGATTTTATATTTGCCAGCCTCCAAAACCGTGGCAAATATATTTCTGTTGTTTATAAGCCACCCAGTCTAAGAATTTTTGTTGTATCATCCTAACAAGATAAGATAGAAATTGGTACTGAGAAAGGGGGTGTTGTTCTAACAAATACCTAAAATGTGCAAATAGCTTTGGAATGTGTAATGAATAAAGGCTGGAAGAATTTTGAGGTGTATGCTAGAACACACCTACATTTTAATGAATGGACCTTTAAAGGCAATTCTGATGTGAGTTTGGAATGAAAAGAAGAGAGCTGTAGAGGAAATTTCAATCTTCTTGGAGATTCTCAGGTGGCACTAGTGGTAAAGAATCCACCTGTCAGTGCAGGAGACACAGGTTTGATCCCTGGGTCAAGAAGATTCTCTGGAGAAGGAAATGGCAATGACTCCAGTATTCTTGCCTGGGAAGTCTCAAGGACAGAGGAGTCTGGTAGGCTACAGTCCATGGGTTTGCAGAGTCAGACACAACTTAGTGAATAAACAACAACAAAGAGAATACATAAATAACACTGAACAAAATGTTAGAAGAAATATGAACAATAGAGGTCATTCTTAGGAGGTTTCAGTCAGAAATGAGGAACATATCATTGGAAACTGAAGGAAAGACAATTCTTGTTATAAAGTAGCAGAGAACTTGGCTGAATTGTAGTCATGTTCTAGTATTTTGTGGAAGATAGAATTTAGCAATGAGAAAATTTGATACTGAGCCTAAGTTATATCTAAAACAAAGTACTGAAAGTGAAGCTTGGTTCTTCCTGACTATGTCAGCAGTAATGTGAGAAGTGAGAAATGACCTAAAGATGAAATTGCTAAAGCAAAAAAGCAATAGCACTCAAAGATTAGGAAAATTCTCAGCCTATCCATATGGCAAAAACTGAGAAAGCATGATCAGAAGAAAATAATAAGGGTGTAGTCAAGTGACAGGAAGTTAGTATGTATCAGCCATCTCAGCAGAAGCTGGGAGTTATTTTCCAAAACAATGGAAGAAAGATGCTAGATGCAATTCAGACTCCATTGGAGCTGTCATGTACATCACAGGCCCAGAATAGAAGGACCTGAGGGGAGAATGGTTTCAAAGGAGGAGTTACCAGCACCTGCAGGACCTTGGTGCATGCTGCCTGGCACCACATCACCTCCTGGGCTCTGCTCCTCACATTAGC
>SJXQ01010341.1:145373-185945 GCA_006408695.1 Aepyceros melampus | reverse complement strand
ACATTAGCTGCATGGTCTTTTGTAAGTCCAGAAAGGGCTTCAGGAGGCCTTGATACAGCACAAGCCACCATGTCCACCCTGCAAGAGGGTTCAGTTCAGTTCACTTCAGTCGCTCAGTTGTGTTGACTCTTTGTGACCCATGAATTGCAGCACGCCAGGCCTCCCTGCCCAATACCAAATCCCAGAGTTCACTCAAACTCATGTCCATCGAGTCGGTGATGCCATCCAGCCATCTCATCCTCTGTCGTCCCCTTCTCATCCTGCCCCCAATCCCTCCCAGCATCAGTGTCTTTTCCAATGAGTCAACTCTTCACATGAGGTGGCCAAAGTATTGGAGTTTCAGCTTTAGCATCATTCCTTCCAAAGAACAACCAGGACTGATCTCCTTTAGAATGGACTGGTTGATCTCCTTGCAGTTCAAGGGACTCTCAAGAGTCTTCTCCAACACCACAGTTCAAAAGCATCAATTCTTCAGCGCTCAGCTTTCTTCACAGTCCAACTCTCAAGAGAATACAGGCAACAAATTTTGGTAGTGTTCACATGGCACCATCTCTACTGGCTCCAAGAGTACATGAGCTGTGGGGTTTCAAAGAATGAGGCCACAGAGAACCACAGATTTGGGACTCTAGCTGACGATGGCTACAGGGCCCATGCAAAGAGTTTTTCCAGGCCATCCAGATGAGCCTGGAGGGCAGAACATCTAGTAAAGAGGATTACTCATGAACCTTAAGAGCTCATGGAGTCTGCCTTGTAGCATGAACCTGCTTGGGATCCCTTATCCCCCTCTTCTTTCCTATTTCTCCCTTCTGGAATGGAGATGCCTATCCCATGCCTGTTCCACGACCGTAGTTTGGAAGCATATAACTTGTTCTTGTTTTACAAGTTCACAGCTGAAGAGCAATTTGGCCCAGAATGAATCATATCACCCATATCTGATTTAGATATTTAGATGAGAATTTTAATTTTACACTTAAGAGTTAATACTGGAATGAGTTAAGACTTTTAGGACAGTTACAATGTAGTGAGTATATTTTGCATTTGAGAAGGACCTGAATTGGGGGCAGGGGCAGTTCAGTTCAGTTCAGTCGCTCAGTCGTGTCCGACTCTTTGCGACCCCATGAATCGCAGCACGCCAGGCTTCCCTGTCCATCACCAACTCCCGGAGTTCACTCAGACTCACGTCCATTGAGTCCGTGATGCCATCCAGCCATCTCATCCTCGGTCGTCCCCTTCTCCTCCTGCCCCTAATCCCTCCCAGCATCAGGGTCTTTTCCAATGAGTCAACTCTTCGCATAAGGTGGCCAAAGTACTGGAGCTTCAGTTTTAGCATCATTCCTTCCAAAGAAATCCCAGGGTTGATCTCCTTCAGAATGGACTGGTTGGATCTCCTTGCAGTCCAAGGGACTCTCAAGAGTCTTCTCCAACACCACAGTTCAAAAGCATCAATTCTTCGGCGCTCAGCCTTCTTCACAGTCCAACTCTCACATCCATACATGACCACAGGAAAAACCATAGCCTTGACTAGACGGACCTTAGTCGGCAAAGTAATGTCTCTGCTTTTGAATATACTATCTAGGTTGGTCATAACTTTTCTTCCAAGGAGTAAGCGCCTTTTAATTTCATGGCTGCAGTCACCATCTGCAGTGATTTTGGAGCCCAAAAAAACAAAGTCTGACACTGTTTCTACTGTTTCCCCATCTATTTCCCATGAAGTGATGGGGCCAGATGCCATGATCTTCGTTTTCTGAATGTTGAGCTTTAAGCCAACTTTTCCACTCTCCTCTTTCACTTTCAACAAGAGGCTTTTTAGCTCCTCCTCACTTTCTGCCATAAGGGTGGTGTCATCTGCATATCTGAGATTATTGATATTTCTCCCAGCAATCTTGATTCCAGCTTGTGTTTCTTCCAGTCCAGCATTTCTCATGATGTACTCTGCATATAAGTTAAATAAGCAGGGTGACAATATACAGCCTTGACGTACTCCTTTTCCTATTTGGAACCAGTCTGTTGTTCCATGTCCAGTTCTAACTGTTGCTTCCTGACCTGCATACAGATTTCTCAAGAGGCAGGTCAGGTGGTCTGGTATTCCCATCTCTTTCAGAATTTTCCACAGTTTACTGTGATCCACACAGTCAAAGGCTTTGGCATAGTCAATAAAGCAGAAATAGATGTTTTTCTGGAACTCTCTTGCTTTTTCCATGATCCAGCGGATGTTGGCAATTTGATCTCTGGTTCCTCTGCCTTTTCTAAAACCAGCTTGAACATCAGGGAGTTCACGGTTCACATATTGCTGAAGTCTGGCTTGGAGAATTTTGAGCATTACTTTACTAGCATGTGAGATGAGTGCAATTGTGCGGTAGTTTGAGCATTCTTTGGCATTGCCTTTCTTTGGAATTGGAATGAAAACTGACCTTTTCCAGTCCTGTGGCCACTGCTGAGTTTTCCAGATTTGCTGGCAAATTGAGTGCAGCACTTTCACAGCATCATCTTTCAGGATTTGAAACAGCTCAACTGGAATTCCATCACCTCCACTAGCTTTGTTCGTAGTGATGCTTTCTAAGGCCCACTTGACTTCACATTCCAAGATGTCTGGCTCTAGATTAGTCAACACATCATCATGATTATCTGGGTCATGAAGATCTTTTTTGTACAGTTCTTCCGTGTATTCTTGCCACCTCTTCTTAATATCTTCTGCTTCTGTTAGGTCCAGACCATTTCTGTCCTTTATCGAGCCCATCTTTGCATGAAATGTTCCCTTGGTATCTCTAATTTTCTTGAAGAGATCTCTAGTCTTTCCCATTCTGTTCTTTTCCTCTATTTCTTTGCATTGATTGCTGAAGAAGGCTTTCTTATCTCTTCTTGCTATTCTTTGGAACTCTGCATTCAGATGCTTATATCTTTCCTTTTCTCCTTTGCTTTTTGCTTCTCTTCTTTTCACAGCTATTTGTAAGGCCTCCCCAGACAGCCATTTTGCTTTTTTGCATTTCTTTTCCATGGGGATGGTCTTGATCCCTGTCTCCTGTACAATGTCACGAACCTCATTCCATAGTTCATCAGGCACTCTATCTATCAGATCTAGACCCTTAAATCTATTTCTCACTTCCACTGTATAATCATAAGGGATTTGATTTAGGTCATACCTGAATGGTCTAGTGGTGTTGCCCACTTTCTTCAATTTAAGTCTGAATTTGGCAATCAGGAGTTCATGATCTGAGCCACAGTCAGCTCCTGGTCTTGTCTTTGTTGACTGTATAGAGCTTCTCCATCTTTGGCTGCAAAGAATATAATCAATCTGATTTCGGTGTTGACCATCTGGTGATGTCCATGTGTAGAGTCTTCTCTTGTGTTGTTGGAAGAGGGTGTTTGCTATGACCAGTGCATTTTCTTGGCAAAACTCTATTAGCCTTTGCCCTGCTTCATTCTGCATTCCAAGGCCAAATTTGCCTGTTATTCCAGGTGTTTCTTGACTTCCTACTTTTGCATTCCAGTCCCCTATAATGAAAATGACATCTTTTTTGGGTGTTAGTTCTAAAAGTCTTATAGGTCTTCATAAACCCGTTCAGCTTCAGCTTCTTCAGCATTACTGGTTGGAGCATAGACTTGGATAAGTGTGATATTGAATAGTTTGCCTTGGAGACGAACAGAGATCATTCTGTCATTTTTGAGATTGCGTCCAAGTACTGCATTTCAGACTCTTTTGTTGATCATGATGGCTACTCCATTTCTTCTGAGGGATTCCTGCCCGCAGTAGTAGATATAATAGTCATCTGAGTTAAATTCACCCATTCCAGTCCACCCATTTTAGTTCACTGATTCCTAGAATGTCAACGTTCACCCTTGCCATCTCTTGTTTGACCACTTCCAATTTGCCTTGATTCATAGACCTGACATTCCAGGTTCCTAGTCAGGCAAAATGCTAGGGAGTGAATGTTTGTATCCCTCCAAAACTCATGTTGAAATCCTAAACCCCATTGTAATGGTATTAGGATGTGGGGTGTTTGGTAGGTGATTAAAGTCACAAGAGTAGAGACCTTGTGAATAGTATTAGTGCCCTTATGTTAGAGCCTAGAGACTTCCATTTCCTCTTCTGTCATGTGAGGACACGGAAAAAAGATGGCTATATATGAACCAGAGAGCAGGCTCTCACCAGACACTAAATCTGTTCGTGCCCTGATCTTGGACTTCCTAGCCTCCAGAACTATGAAAAGTAAGTTTCTGCTGTTTTTAAGCCACCCAGTCTATGACAGTTTTGTTACAGCAGCTGTAACAGACTAATGCAGATATATTATTCAAGGTTATCTCCTGAAGGCTTTATGACTTTAGTTGTAGCTATATGCTTCTGGTATGCAAAAAGAAACTCTCTATAAACAGTAATTACTGTGTCTTGCTTCAGAAAATATATATTGCCATACTGACAAAGAATTTTTTTACTCTGAACACAATTGCCATGCATTACACACCATGCCCATACCAATGAAAGGAACTGTGGAGTCCTTGCAATGCCATAGTTCCTATACATTTCTTTCAGTGGTATGGACAGTGTCTAGTAGAGAAAACAGGGAAAACTGCATGGAAAATACCAAAATGTTCTCTGGTCTTTTCAAGGAAAACTGATTTTGAAGGGTAGCATTAGTGAGTCAAAGGCTTTGGAAAGTATGAGGGACAGTAAGTGCAAATGATTTGGCATATAATGATCAGGGACTTCACTGGTGGCTCAGATAGTAATGTGGGAGACCTGGGTTCAATCCCTGGGTTGGGAAGATCCCCTGGAGGAGGGCATGGTAACCCATTCCAGTATTCTTGCCTGGAGAATCCCATGGATAGGGGAGCCTGGCAGGCTACAGTCCATGGGGTCAGAAAGAGTCAGATATGACTGAGCAACTAAGTACATACACATAAGGACCAAGGAAAGGGAGAAGGGCACCAGTGATTAAGTAAGGACTGATGTCAGCAGAGTCCTAGCAGAGCAGAGATTATTTGCACTCGGCCACTGAGAGGTCCTGAGCAAACTTGGAGATTGCAAGCTGAATATGGAACAAAAGTCAGTTTTTCGGAGAAATCAGGGGAAAGGAAAAGGGAAAATACTTTCATATAGGAGTAACAAAGACGTAAGAGATGAGAGAGAGGCCCAGTCTACAGGGAAGTCAAAATCTCACAATGACTCCCTATTTCTCTTGAAGTAAAGGTCAGAGTCCTTATTATAACCTGCTGCTACTGCTGCTGCTAAGTCGCTTCAGTCGTGTCCGACTCTGTGTGACCCCATAGGCGGCAGCCCATCAGGCTCCCCTGTCCCTGGGATTCTCCAGGCAAGAACACTGGAGTGGGTTGCCATTTCCCTCTCCAAAGCATGAAAGTGAAAAGTGGAAGTGAAGTCGCTCAATCGTGTCTGACTCTTAGCGACCGCATGGACTGCAGCCCACCAGGCTCCTCCATCCAGGGATTCTCCAGGCAAGAGTACTGGAGTGGGGTGCAATCGCCTTCTCCATATTATAACCTACAAAGTCCTAAATATTATTGCTGAGGTTTTTCTCTCTCGTCTGCCTTCCTACTGCCTTCCTTCTTGCTCATTTCACTCCAGCCCCACTGGCTTGCCTGCTTCTCACACACACACTGAGCATGTTCCTGCCTGATGACCTTACATCAGCCACTTTCTTTATCTGAAAAATTATTTTTACAAAATAAAATGGGGGAGGTTCCTCCCTCTGTTGTATCCATGGTCTTACCTCCTCTGTCTTTGACCAAATTATAGTTTCTCCATGAAACCTATCTTTACAATCTGATTTAAAGCTGGAACTATCTTCATTGCACACCCCAGTTCTTCACACTTACAAAAAGTTATTGAAACAGTTAAGTCATTCTACTTCTTCTCTATTAAGTAGTGTGAAAGAACTGTACTTCACACTTATAAGTTCAGCTTTCCCACCTGATTTACTTTGGCTAATGAAATATGAGCATTCATGACATGTATCACTTTGGACTGGAAACCTTTAGGAGGTAACATTTAATTTGCCACTTTCCCTCCCCACTGTGATAGGAACTAGTCATGCTCTAAATGATAAAGTGAGAAATAAAATATATTTTGCTAAAGATATTAAGATTTGGAGGCAGTTATAACAGCAAAGCCTATCCTTTTTTGACAGATATATTCAGTATATATATATTTTTTTTTCTTTTTTAACCATAGAACTTAACAGTTTCTAGCATACCACATATAATCTACTGTAAGTAGAGTAGTAAATAAGTAGGTAAATAGAATCTCATAAACTTTAACTCCCTGCCATAATATAAATTTTAGGATAAAAAGGAATTTTTTTTTCTGTTTTATTTCACATTGCATCCTAAAAACGTAGAATATGTACCATATGTCTGGTATATAGCAAGCACTCAATAAATGTTTGGGGGAATGACTGTTCATCAGTGGCGCAATTTTCAAAGATCATTAGGATGCATAAATTATGGAAATACTAGTGACAGCAAGGATAAATTAGAGCTATTTTAATGATATGACAACTCTGGAATTCATTAAAGAAATGATATATTTCAATAGAGAGGAGTTAGCTTCCATACTTCAAGCAACAGGCTATGGTAGCTATACATGGCATCCATCGGCAATCCAGAAATTCACTGTCAAGGAGAACTTAAAGTCCATGAGAGTCTACAAAATCTTGACCTATTTTAAAAATTAGAAAGAAAATAATTTTTATACTGATAGAAAACTTGTGACATAAGCCTAGAATGTTACGTACCTTACATGAACAAAGTTTCAAAGTCAGGTGTCAATAAAATAGAAAATTTATTTCACATTGCATCCTAAAAACGTAGAATATGTACCATATGTCTGGTATATAGCAAGCACTCAATAAATGTTTGGGGGAATGACTGTTCATCAGTGGCGCAATTTTCAAAGATCATTAGGATGCATAAATTATGGAAATACTAGTGACAGCAAGGATAAATTGAGCTATTTTAATGATATGACAACTCTGGAATTCATTAAAGAAATGATATATTTCAATAGAGAGGAGTTAGCTTCCATACTTCAAGCAACAGGCTATGGTAGCTATACATGGCATCCATCGGCAATCCAGAAATTCACTGTCAAGGAGAACTTAAAGTCCATGAGAGTCTACAAAATCTTGACCTATTTTAAAAATTAGAAAGAAAATAATTTTTATACTGATAGAAAACTTGTGACATAAGCCTAGAATGTTACGTACCTTACATGAACAAAGTTTCAAAGTCAGGTGTCAATAAAATAGAAAATTGTAAGCCCTCTTTTCTCCTTTCATTCAAAGTTTCCTCCATGGGAGTATATATTATAATAAATTTTAAATGTTACAGATTGGTTTCTCTGGGAAGCAGATCCTGGAACAGAAACTGCTGTTTGACAGGTTTATGAGGATGTGCTCCCATGATCAATACCTATAGAAAGGAATGAAGGATGCAGGAAAGGCCAGAGGGGAAAGGGAGGCTACAATGCAATCTTAACCAATGCTACAGTCAAGGCCATGGAGAAATCTGGGATGACCCTTCAGAGATGTCCTGTATTACAGTAAGGAGCCTTGACATTTCTACCCTGGAAATGACTAAAAGTATGTATAGACCCTGTGATCTTTCATGAAGCAAGACTTACTAGCCAAGGGCAATTTCCAGAAAAGACTGAGAGCCTACAGCTGTCAGCAGGCAGCCCACTCACTGAGAAATTGGGAAGTAGGGGGAAATTCGTAATTTTAATCAGGATTCTGAGCAATGAACAACAGTATTCATTATAGTACCATCCTAAACATAGCTATACATTTTCTAGTATCATATAATACAATATTATTAACAAAATATATATCTGCAAAATCATAAATAGATTTATAATACTTATTGTTCTGCTAGCCTTGCATAAAATATGTCTTAGGTGGTGAGGTGAAGTCGCTCAGTCGTGTCCGACTCTTTGCGACCCCATGGACTGTAACCTACTAGGCTTCTCCGCCATGGGATTCTCCAGGCAAGAATACTGGAGTGGATTGCCATTTCCTTCTTAATGAGTCTATTTTAGTATATAAAGCTGTTATTCTTTTAAACAACTGTTTAGTATTACATAGTATTGTTGCTGCTGCTGCTAAGTCGCTTCAGTCGTGGCTGACTCTGTGCAACACCATCGACGGAAGCCTACCAGGCTCCCCGTCCCCGGGATTCTCCAGGCAAGAACACTGGAGTGGGTTGCCATTTCCTTCTCCAATGCATGAAAGTGAAAAGTGAAAGGGAAGTCGCTCAGTTATGTCCGACTCTTAGTGACCCCATGGACTGCAGCCTACCAAGAGTGGGGTGCTATTGCCTTCTCCGATTACATAGTATTGATATACCATAAATTTAGTTAACTCCAATTGTTTTGGTTTGGGACCATGTGGGGTTTGGGGGCTTTGTCTTTAGTATACGGTGGCATTTCTGTATCAAATATATGGACATTTTAAGTTGCAGTAGATGATTCTAACCCCCACTGAAAATGATAGACAAATTCACACACTCTCAAAAAGTACGAGAATATGTATTTTCCCACAGCTTTGCCAATTCTGGATGATGGCATTCTTTTTCATTTTTGTCAATGTCATGGAAAATAAAAACATTGATGTCTTAATGTGAAGTATCCCAATTCATTGGGTAATTGAACTTAATTTCATATTACTGTACAATGCTATTTGGCATTTCTCCAAATCACTTGTTCATATCATTTTCCTCTCTGTGTTTTGGGTTGTTCAAGCATTTTTTTTTTCTTGACAAGCAGGCTTTATCTAAAACTGTCAACTAAATTTTTCTTCTAGTCGATATTTATATTTTAATTTCTATTTATAGAATTGTAGGGCATTAGAAATTCTTTTAAAACTTTAATAACAACAATAAACTAAATATTCTTATACAAAAATATCAATTAATCTAATGGAAACTAAAATAAATAATAACTGAAATACTTGTCTTTTTATCAAAGTTTGAAATGCATCCCCTAATCAAGTGGTATAGCAGTACAGAGTCCAAAAATGCAAGAAAGAAATAACGTTAGGTATTTCAAATACAGGGAACTTTAATATACAAAGTTGTTTATAAACATCTTGACTTGGGTTTAAATTTTCATTTGATGGTGGAAAAGGTAGAAAATAATCAATACAAGGCCCCTCCCCTTGACTCTTCCTGATATTGTTTTATCAGGCACATTTCATACTAATCACGAGAAATACCATTCAGTGAATTACTTATCTTTGGTTTCCTCTCAATCCTCCTTTTGTACTCTCCACTTCACTTACAGTTTCAAAAAATTTTCTTTCCCTCAAACAAAAATTTTCCAGCAGTTTCTTTCTGCCTTGAAGGCTCCAGTCACAGAAGGAACCAATCAAAAACCCATTTGTTTTGTGAAGCTGTTGGTAAGATAATGAGTCAGCTCTTTCCAACATAGTAATCATTTAAAGAACCACAGTAAAATTACTTAAAAATTATTTTTTTAAAAGAAATTACTTAAATTCCCAAGTTAATTTCTTATAGAGGAAGGAGAGAAACTCTGTGCTTGGGGTGGGACAAGGGCAGACAATAGGTATATATATTTGTGAGAGTAATGCTTCAAATCATTCCATGGACAGGTGTCATTTACCTCTCCCACCAATACATAAAATTTAGGAAATCGACCCACAAATTAAACCCCTTTCTTTTTCCCTTGCAAATTGTAACACTTAAAGGAAAGCAGAATGTCTAGAGGTATGAGAAATAATGGGTTCTCAAGAGAGAGAATAATTTCAGCAGAAGAAAGCCATATATTTTATGTGCATTTTATGTTAAACATGGGAATTAAACTTTGAAGCCAGTCTTAGATTCGATTATCAGCCCTTTGTGCCACTTCACAAAAAAAGATTCATACAGTTTTAAGTCACAGTCTCCACACCAATAAAATGTGAAGACAAGCACCAAAATCTCTCTCCAGCAGTAACCTCCTGTGGTCTGTGATCCTGGCTTTTTTTGTCCCTAAATAGTACAGCCACTCTACTCAGAACACACAATACTTCACCCACTGCATTAGAGGAATTCAAGAGCTTATCAGCTTTTAATGAAAAAATGCTCTGATCAATAAATCTAGACCTTTGGAGTGCAAAAATTCACCTGGTGGTCTTACAAAAAGACAAAGGCTTGGACCCCTCTCTTCAGTATTCTGACACAGTAAATTTCAGTGTGGTCCCCAACACTTGCAATTTTAATAAGCTAACAGGTGATACTGACACCTATGGAAATTTCAGAACCACTAGTTTAAGTCTTGGCGTTTATATGTAATTTCTGAGTTACACATTGATCTAATTTCCACTTCAAAGGGTTAGATAGACTTAAGTGATTTTTCCCTCTATAATTTTTCTCCCACATATTCTTCCTCTCACAGGAGAAATCTGTTTGTTAGGTAAACTTTGCACTCCTAGCAAACTATTTTTTTCAAAGTGATAGACCTTTTGCAAATTGTGAGCTGTTCTGAATATAATTTTGTGGTTTTTAAAACTCAGGGTGTGAAGTACACTTTGCAAATGTCTCTGTGAAAGGTTGCTTCAGAAGTGGAGAAGTGCTGTGTGGGAGGCTCTGAGCACAATGAGCACAGAAGGGGAGATGTCCACAGTATGCATTATGCCAGAATAATGGCAATGATTAGCATTTATATCATGGCCTTTCAAATATTGGAATTTAAGATCTACCACACTTCTTTGATAAAATGTAAGATGCATTTTTGATGCTAATATTGAACACATTCCTGCTTCTATATCTCTCATTTTCCCTCCATTAACAAAGAAAGAAGCATCCATCCTCCTGAATAAACTTAAGAAACTCATCTCTGAATTCAAACTTGAATCTGAGGACCTTGTTCCACTCTGTCATCCCAGGTATTCTAGCACCCCCTTTATTACCATTTCTCTCTATTTGTAGATAGATACTCATCTTCTCATGCTTCAGAAGGAAAAAATGTGAAAGTTTTGCCTGTGTCTGATGCTTCTTCTAATGATTCCCTACTCTTATTCCTTTTATGGCAAAACATTTAGAGATAACTCCACAAATTCTTTCATCACTCATTTCCTCCATGAGAGGTTTCTTACTTATGTTTTTAAATCATTATACAAAATGTTCTCTCTCACTCTTGCTCTGTGTGTCTCTCTCCCCCTACCCCTCCTTTCCTCCCTCTTGCTGTCTTTTTTGATATATACATATTATATATATAATATACACATGTGTATATAATATATATGTGACTACATACACACATGTACATATATAGACAGATGAATATTTATATATCCAATGAGCTACATCTACTGTCCTTGCCTCATTCTTCACATACCTTGCATTTCTGCTAAATGTCTCATTTTCCATCTACCTATTCTGATCAGAAGAATATGTAAAGGTATGCTACAATAGTAAATAACCTAAGATGTGTGAAGTTGCAGCTAATTACAAAACTTTAGTGACTTAAAATAGCAGATTCATTTATCTCTTGTGAAATAAGACCATCATCGAATAGTTGAGAAATGGGAGAGGAGGTCTCTCTCATCTCACTCAGGGAATCAAGTAGAGGAGCAGCCACCATCTTGAACATTGTCATTTCCCAAATTAGATAGAAAAAAGAATTCTAAAATGTCTCACACCAGCTAACTGCTCCAGCCTACAGGTGATGTATGTCGAGTCCACTCATACATCACTGGCCAGAATTACATGTCCCACCAACCTATGGATAATCCAAAGAAATGAAATATCCCATGTGCTCAGAAAGTAAGAACCAGAAATATGAGACATATAGTTAATCCCATGTGTTTAAATATGTGTGTATGTATATATATATATATATATATATATACACACACACACACACACACACACACACACATATATTATCCTCTTTGGTTTCTTTATTATTTAGTTCTCATGATATTCTACTTTATGTCTATTTCACTCTTCTTTTTTCTCACACAGCCCCCACATACTGTACCAACCCTATAGTCTACACTACCCTCTCTCTACACTATCACTCTTAGAGACCTCACTGACTTTTGTGCATTCAATTAACCTTCTAGGTCTTAGTCTATATTTTCAGATCTTCCTTCTACTGCTTCTTTAGCTCAGTAGCCATAAGGACATGTGAGGTAGGTGCTGGAAAATTATTTCACCTAACAATGAAATCACATTATAAAAAAGCTGCTCTATGGAGGGTTATAAGAGCAATGAATAAAGGCTTGAAAATAAGAGCTCTTCAGTGGTTACATAATAAAAATATTGGTCTGGAATACATGGAAATTGGTGGCCACACTCTTCAAGTTTCAAGTAATAGATTATATCATATAGGATCATGGAAGATTTTGACTCAAATCCAGAAAATACATTTCAGTATATATTGCATATCAGACCTTGTGTTGTGAGTATCCACATTTATTACCCTGTTTAATCCTCAGCAATAAAACAGCTAATGTTTTGTATTAAGAATACAGAGGTTTAATACTAAAAGAATATAAGATGCATCTTAGGGAAAAAAGCAAAACTACTTTAGAATCACCTACCACAGCTAACTTTTTCATAATTACTGTAAAGGCAGAATGGTTTGAAAACAAAGATCTCTGATCATAGATATTCCCATGGCTGGCAGCTTTCTTTGGTCTAAATTAGTTTCAATACTCTAGCATTAAAATTGCTATTCAGGTTCATAAACACAAAAGCATGAATACTTTATTCTATGTATTATTTAAGGAATTTCAAACTTAGTTTTTTTACCACATGTGACTTTTTTCACACCATCTCTATAAGTTAACATGCAAATCGATTATACACATAAAATACTTCTTTTTTTTAATTTATTTATTTTAATTGGAAGCTAATTACATTACAATATTGTATTGGTTTTGCCATACGTCAACATGAATCCCCCATGGGTATACACATGTTCCCCATCCTGAACCCCCCTCCCACCTCCCCCTCTGTAATTATAAATGCTTCTTTTAACTAAGACAACTAGGATCCCCATTTCAATATAGTGATATTGATTCATAAACCTTTTCCATACTTCCATACAAAATAATATCTTTGTTACCAGTTGTGAATAATTCAAATACTCTGTTACCTCCTCAAATATTTTTCTACTCCCACCATCATCACAGATAAGAATCCTATAAAACACAGAAATATTTAAAAAGGGACAAAGTGACAACTACTGTATCATAAACAAGGAGTGTCCATCTGTATAGAGGACCAAATATAACATTCTGTCTGACACAACCTACTACTCAGCCCTTCTGCAAGTGCAGACACACATTACTGGTTTCAATCTGAGAAATCAGTGTCATGAATATAGAGACTTTACTCTTTTCCTGTGCCTCCAATCTATTATACCCACCTTTGTACTCTCCATCCGAGTACTATTTTGATCTCTGTACTCTCAGACTTGTATTATAATGGTTCCAATAGGAGGTTTAGAGGTGGTTCAAGGAGTCATGGACTCCTTTTTTTTTCAGATATTTTTAAATTGAGGTAACATTGGTTTATAATATTCAATAAGTTTCATGTGTACAACACTGTATCTCTACTTCTATATGACATACAGCATGCTTACCACCAAAACTTTACTCTCCATCCATCTCTATACAATTGACCCTCTTTACCTATTTGCCCATCCTCCAACCCTTCCCTTCTGGTAACCACCCACTTGGTTCTTGGTTCTATGCATTTCATATATTTGTTTGTTATGTTCCAGATTTGAGTGAAATAATACAGTATGTATTCTATTATTTTAAATAAAGTATAGTCCTGGTTCTCAATTGATCATTTTGGCAGCTATAGACGAGAACACTGAATCCAAAGGTGTGTTCCCACTGGAAACTGGCCTTTGACAATGTAATGGAATCCTACCAGAAAACTCAGCAAAAATTCAGTCTTTCCGATTTCAGCTGTGAAATGGAATACAATTTTCAGTGTAATACTTACATGAAAGAAAATATAGTCCAGAAAGAATATGTTTTTCACATGTTAGTGTCTACGATTGCCTACAGAACATAGGAATTTTGCAGCTTGAATTATCAATCATGTTACTTTCTACTTTCCTCTCATGCTGTGCTATGCATACCTATCCTCACCAATCCTCTTTTATTTCTATTAACTTCTCTTCTATGGTTTTCTTCCATTCTGACAGGATTTCGATATCTCCTAGCTCCCAGTTTTTGGCTCATTCTCCTAACTTCTCTTGTCAGCTCTCTCCTCTGGTGTAACACTTCCATGGTTGAGTCTACCAGTAATGATATCCCTGTTTAAAAGTTTTACTACATTAAAGGCTTGCATAGTACCCCTAAAGGTGGCTCCTCTTAGCACAATTCAGCCATCTGGGTGAAGAACAAGGGCAATTATAGTCCTCATTAATCTTCCTTCAAACCTACTTCTGCATCATGGTTATATCATGCCATTAGATGCAATTTTCTGGCATTTTATAATGACAAAGCTTGTGTTTTAAAAAAGTCATTAAAAAGCATAAGTAACAGTATTCAAAAAAATTTACTATTGTTCTTAAGT
The DNA here is from genome assembly GCA_006408695.1 of Aepyceros melampus. Taxonomy (NCBI): domain Eukaryota; kingdom Metazoa; phylum Chordata; class Mammalia; order Artiodactyla; family Bovidae; genus Aepyceros; species Aepyceros melampus. The sequence continues at coordinate 171,395 of SJXQ01010341.1, read as the reverse complement.
TCTGTAAATTGTTTCTTTACCTTATAAAGAAAGTGTTTAAAGGTAAGAATTTAAGAATCAGAATTAAATAAATTTGGATGGGTTTACATTCCAGCTCCACCAGTTATTAGTTCTGTTCTTTAATTTCCCCATCTGTAAATGGAGAATACTAAAAAATACCTCACACGATTATTGTAAAGACCCATTAAAAATATTTAGAAAGCACTGAGTACACTGCATTGCATGTAGTGTTTACAAAGTTAGAGGACAAAGTAGCTCTAGTGAAGCATCAAAATCAGTTCAAGAAATTATTTCACTGCCTAGGGGCAAGTGACTCTCTCTGTCACCTAAACCCATAAATCACTTATCATTACTAGGATATGGCTGAAGACTGATTTATTTAACAGGGGTGAAACAAGGGAAATCAGAGGAAAAGAAAGATGGTAAATTTAATTCTTGCCATCTGTTCAAACTATACTATAGTGTAGTGAATCATTATAACAGAAGTCATTTTTTTAATATCTCTTCTTTGTGACCTTAGCAAATGTATTTTAATATTGTTTGAGGTTTAGACTAGGTTCTAAGTTATGAATGGTGGAAAAGATTACTGTTATAGCTTGGTTCCACTGTATTCTCAAGATGATAACTGGAATATTGACTTACTTTTGGTCTGACTCACTGAATTTTACACACGTGGAATTTTAAAAATAATATATAAATGTGCGTGTGTGAGTGGTAAGTTGCTTCAGTTGTGTATGACTCTTTTCAACACCATGGACTGTAGCCCATCAGGCTCCTCTGTCCGTGGGATTCTCCAGGCAAGAACATTGGAGTGGGTTGCCATTCCTTTCTCCAGGAGATTGTTCCAACCCAGGGATCAAACCCAGGTCTCCTGCATTGCAGATGGGTTCTTCATCATCTCAGTCACCAGGGAAGTCCCATATGATCTATGGGATACCACCAAAAGAAATAACTTACAAATTATTTGAGTTTCGGAAGAAGAGAGGGAGAAAGAGAAAGAAAGCTTATTTAAAGAAATAATGGCTGATAGAGTAACCATGGTAGCAGAGTAGAAGGATGTTGCACTCACTCTCAAATACATCAAAGCTACAAATATATATAGAATAACTCTTGCTGAAATAGACCTGGGAACTAACAGGATGGCTCTTCTGCAGTGAATCCTGTAAAGAAAGATCCCCACAGGCACTCGTCAGAGAGGAGGAGAAGCTATCAGGTTGGGACCCACACTACTAGTAAAGACACAGAAGAGAAGGGAGATACCACAAGCTTGAGAATCCTCCTTGCGTGGAGGGGCTTGGACCACATACTAGGCACCCGAGCCCTGGGATCTGACACCAGGAATACAAGACTCCCTGAGCTCTTTTGAAAACCAGCAGGGCTTACTAGAGGGCTGTAAGAAACTAAGACTCCACTGTTAAAGAGTGTATACACAGACATCATACATAATGGTGAAAGGAGGCTTTTTCTCTAAAATCAGGAATAAAACAAGATGTCCACTTTCTCTCCTCCTATTCAACATAGTATAGGAAGTCCTAGCCAGAGAAATCAGGAAAGAAAAAGAAATAGCAGGCTTCCAAAGAGGAAAGGCAAAAATCAAAATTGCCTTCTTTGCAGATTATATGATCCTATATATAAATAATCCTGGGAAAAAAATCCACTTAAAAAATCTGTTAAACTAATCAACAAATTCAGTAAAGTCGCCGGATACAAAATCAGAATACAGAAATCAATCATGCTTTTATTCATTAAAATGAAGTATTTTTTATGGTAACTCTATTACAATGAAGTGTTTTTAAAAGAAAAAAATCCCATTCACAATAGCATCAATGACAACAAAATACTTAGGAATAAATTTAACCAAATAATTGAAAGATCTGTACACTGAAAACTATAAGACAGTGAATTAAGAAACTGAAGACACAAATGGAAAGCTATCCTGTGTTTGTGGATCAAAATAATTCATATTGCTAAAATGTTCATACTACCCAAAGTCATCTATAGATTCAAAGTGATCCCTACCAAAATTCCAATTGTATTTTTTCACAGAAAAAAGGTTTTTTTTTTTTTTTATTAAATCCTAAAATTCGTATAGATCTGCAAAAGAATCCAAATACCCAAGGCAATCCTGAGAAAAAGCAAAGTTGAAAGCATCACATTTCCCAATTTCAAAATATACTATGAAGCTATAATAATCAAAACATTATCACACTGGTAGTAAAAGAGACACAAAGAGTAGTGGAACAGAATTAAGAGCCCAGAAATAGTTTCATGTGTATACTCTGGAGAAGGTGATGGCACCCCACTTCAGTACTCTTGCCTGGAAAATCCAATGGACGGAGGAGCCTGGTAGGCTGCAGTCCATGGGGTCACTAAGAGTCGGACACGACTGAGCGACTTCACTTTCACTTTTTATTTTCATGTATTGGAAAAGGAAATGGCAACCCACTCCAGTGTTCTTGCCTGGAGAATCCCAGGGATAGGGGAGTCTGGTGGGCTGCCACCTATGGGGTCGCACAGAGTTGGACACGACTGAAGTGACTTAGCAGCAGTAGCAGTGTATACTCTACTAATATTTAACAAGAGAGCCAAGAATATTCAATGGTAGAAAGATAGATTATTCTACAAATATTCTGGGAAAACTGGATAACCACATGTTAAAGAATAAAAGTGAACCTCTAATATCTTACAGCATTCACAAAAATTAAATTGAAATGGATTAAGGATTTAAATATAAGAAGTGAAACAATAAAAATTCAAGAAGAAAATATAGGGGGAAACTCCTTGACATTAGTCCTAAAAATTTTTTTTTAGGTATGACAATGAAAGCAAACATAACAAAAGCAAAGTAAGTAAACTACATCAACCTAAAAAGCTTCTGCACATAAAAAATGAACAATCGACAAAATGAAATGTCAACCTACAAAATGGAAGAAAACATTTTCAAATCATAAATGTGTTAAAAGAATAATATCCAAAATACACAAGGAACTCATACAATTCGATGGTTGTATATATACACAGACACACAGACACACACACACACATATATCCAAAGGCTTCCCTGGTGGCTTAGTCAGTAAAGAATCCACCTGCAGTGCAGGACACCCAGGTTTGATCCCTGGGTTGGGAATATCCCCTGAAGGAGGAAATGGCAAGCCATTCCAGTATTTTCGCCTGGGAAATCTCATGGACAGAGGAACTTGATGGGCTCCAGTCCATGAGGTCACAAAGAACCAGATATGACTTAGTGACTAAACTACCACACATATATCCAAGCAATTCAATTAAAACATAGGCAGAAGAACTGAATAAATTCCTTTTCCAAAGAAGACATCAAATCACCAACAGTTACATGAAAAGATGCTCTACATCATAATCATCAGGGAAATGCAAATCATAACTACAAATTTGTATCACCACAAATAGACTAAGACATAACAAGTGTTGACAAGGATGCAGAGAAGGAAACCCTTGTGCTCTGTCTTGGTGGGAATGTAAATTGGTACAGCTACTATGGTAAACAATATGGAAGTTCTTTAAAAAATTAAAAAAGAGAATCGTCATACATTAGCAATCATTCTTCAGGGTATATATATTCAAAGAAAATGAAATCACTATTTTGAACAGATATCTGCACTTGCATGCTCATTTAGCATTATTCACAAATACTGAGAAATGGAAACAACCAAAGTATCCATTGGTGGTTTAATGGATATAGAAGATGTGGTATGCACATGGATGAAATACTATCTGACCATGAAAAAGAAGAAAATCTTGCTACTTATAATTACATTTATGGACCCTTGGACATTACGATAAGTGAAATGAGAGGGAGGAAAGGAAATACTGTGTGATATAACTAAAGTATAGACTGTAATACAGTCAAACCCAGAGAAACAGAATAGAATGCTTGTTACCAGGTGCTTAGGTTGGGGGAAATGGGGAGATGCTGACCAAAGGGTAAAAATCCCAGTTAGCAGGTGAATTTCTGGGTATCTAATATACAGCATGATGATTGCTGTTAACATTATTGTATTATATACTTGAAAGTTGCTAAGATAGTAGATGTTAAATGTTCTCACTGGGGAGGGGGGAAGAAATGGTATCTGTGTGAGGTACTGGAGTTGTATTATTAGCTTTACTGTGGTAATCATATCACAATATGTAATATACCAACAATTTGCACATCTTAAACTTACACAGTGCTATATGTCAATATATCTCAATAAAGATAGAAAAAAAAAAGAACAGATTGTTGCACAACATTCAAGCAAAAATTCTACTTTAAGACTGCTTTCTCTTGGCACTATTTTGTATCACATGATAGCAGACTCATACATACTTCTGATAAGTTTAGGTGCAGGGAAAATGAAGCACTGATGGTATATGGGAGTTTAGAGATAAACTAAGAGTGTTCTCCCTTCTTTTCCTATTTTGGGAAGCTTCTCCAGAAGCACCTGTGTAACTTCTTCTGCTTCAGCTCCTGTGAGACAAAACTGGTATGTTCTGAAACTGATGATTTAACCTGGCCCTAGATTTCTTTATGATCTTCTCCTTAAATCTGCCTTTCCAGTTTAGGGGTAGAAGTAGATTACTATTCCTATAAATCACTCCACTATCTTGGTGGTGTTTCTTTACTTCTCAGCAGTTTGATCACTGGTGTTCTGAATACTATATTATATGTACTTGCAAACACTTGACATGATTTCTATTGTGTCTGTTATGGGCAAATGAAATATGATAAAATTTCCAATATTAGAAAAAGTTCAGTTCAGTTCAGTTGTTCAGTCATATCCAACTCTTTGCAAACCCATGTACTGCAGCATGCCAGGATTCCCTGTATATCACCAACTCCTGGAGCTTATTCAAATTCATGTCCACTGAGTCGGTGATGCCATCCAACCATTTCATTCTCTGTCATCCCCTGCTCCTCCTGCCTTCAATCATTCTCAGCATCAAGGTCTTTTCAAATGAGTCAGTTCTTTGCATCAGGTGGCCAAAGACTGGAGTTTTAGCTTCAGCATCAGTCCTTCCAATGAATATTCAGGACTGATTTCCTTTAGGATGCATGGTTGGATCTCCCTGCAGTCCAAGGGACTCCCAAGAGTCTTCTCTAACACCACAGTTCAAAAGCATCATTTCTTTGGTGCTCAGCTTTTTTTATAGTCCAACTTTCACATCCATATATGACTACTGGGAAAACTAGCTTTGACTAGATGGACCTTTATTGGCAAAGTAATGCCTGTTTTTTGTTTTTTGGTTTTTTTTTTTTTTTAAATATATTGTCTAGGTTGGTCATAACTTTTCTTCCAAGGGACAAGCGTCTTTTAATTTCTTGGCTGCAGTCACCATCTGTGGTGATTTTGGAGTCCCCAAAAATAAACTCTGTCACTGTTTCCATTGTTTCCCCATCTATTTGCCATGAAGCAATGGGACCAGATGCCATGATCTTAGTTTTCTGAATGTTAAGTTTTAAGCCAATTTTTTCACTCTCTTCTTTCACTTTCATCAAGAGGCTCTTTAGTTCTTCATTGCTTTCCATCATAAGGGTAGTGTCATCTGCCTATCTGAGGTTATTGATATTTCTCCCAGGTATCCTGATTCCAGCTTGTGCTCCATCCAGTCCAGCATTTCTCATGATGTACTCTGCATATAAGTTAAATAAACACGGTGAGAATATACAGCCTTGATGTATCCTTTCCCAATTTGGACCCAGTCCATTGTTCCATGTCCAGTTCTAACTGTTGCTTCTTGACTTGCATCCAGATTTCTCAAGAGGCAGGTCAGGTGGTCTGGTATTCCCATCTCTTGAAGAATTTTCTACAGTTTATCATAATCCACACAGTCAAAGGTTTTGGAATAGTCAATAAAGCAGAAATAGATGCTTTTCTGGAACTCTCTAGCTTTTTCAAAGATCCAGCAGATGTTGGCAATTTGATCTCTGGTTCTTCTGCCTTTTCTAAATCCAGTTTGAACATCTGGAAGTTCATGATTCACGTACTGTTGAAGCCTGGCTTGGAGAATTTTTTTTAATTAATTATTTTAATTGAAGGCTAATTACTTTACAATATTGTAGTGATTTTTGCCACACATTGACATGAATCAGCTATGGGTGTACATATGTTCCCCATCCTGAATCCCTCTCCCACCTCCCTCCCCATCCCTCAGGGTCATCCCAGTGCACCAGCCCTGAGCACCCTGTCTCATACATCAAACCTGGATTAACGATCTATTTCACATATAATAATATACATATTTCAATGCTATTCTCTTGAATCATCTCACCCTTGCTTTCTCCCACAGAGTCCAAAAGTCTGTTCTTTACATCTGTGTTTCTTTTACTGTCTCGCATATAGGGTCATCGTTACCATCTTTCTAAATTCCATATATGCATTAATATACTATTTGTGTTTTTCTTTCTGACTTACTTCACTCGTATAATAGGCTCCAGTTTCATCCACCTCATTAGAACTGATTCAAATGCATTTTTTAATTGATTAATATTCCATTGTGTATATGAACCACAGCTTTCTCATCCATTCATCTGCTGATGGACATCTAGTTTGCTTCCATGTCCTAGCTATTATAGACAGTGCTGTGATTAACTTTGGGGTACATGTGTCTCTTTCAATTCTAGTTTCCTCGGTATGTATGCCCAGCAGTGGGATTGCTGGGTCATATGGTAGTTATATTTCCCATTTTTAAAGGAATCTCCAACTGTTTTCCAAAGTGGCTGTACTAGTTTGCATTTATACCAACAGTTTAAAAGGGTTCCTTTTTCTCCAAACCCTGCCCAGCATTTATTGTTTATAGACTTTTTGATAGCCTGTCTTGGAGAATTTTGAGCATTACTTTGCTAGCGTGTGAGATGAGTGCAATTGTGCAGTCATTTGAGCATTCTTTGGCATTGCCTTTCTTTGGGATTGGAATGAAAACGGACCTTTTCCAGTTCTTTGGCCACTGCTGAGTTTTCCAAATTTGCTGGCATACTGAGTGAAGCAGTTTAACAGCATCACCTTTTAGGATTTGAAATAGCTCAACTGGAATGCCATCACCTCCACTAGCTTTGTTCATAGTGATGTTTCCTAAGGCTCACTTGACTTCGTATTCCAGGATGTCTGGCTCTAGGAGAGTGAACACACCATCGTGATTATCTGGGTCATGAAGATCTTTTTTGTACAGTTCTTCTGTGTATTCTTGCCTCCTCTTCTTAATATCTTCTGCTTCTGTTAGGTCCATACCATTTCCGTCCTTTACTGTGCTCATCTTTGCATGAAATGTTCCCTTAGTATCTCTAATTTTCTTGAAGAGATCTCTAGTCTTTCTCATTCTATTTTCCTCTATTTCTTTGCATTGATCACTGAAGAAGGCTTTCTTATCTCTCCTTGCTGTTCTTTGAAACTCTGTATTCAGATGGATATTTCTTTCCTTTTCTCCTTTGCCTTTAGCTTCTCTTCTTTTCACAGCTATTTGTAAGGCCTCTTCAGACACCCATTTTGCCTTTTTGCATTTCTTTTTCTTGGGGATGGTTTTGATCACTGCCTGCTGTACAATGTCATGAACCTCCATCCATAGTTCTTCAGGTACTTTATCAGAGATAAAATCTCAAAAGGTGTAACACTGTGGAGAAGTTTGAATGGTGAGCTTTATACCCCAGGAAATATGAAGTGATTCAAAGTTCCATAAAGACTGCTCACTTCAGAAGCACATATACAAAGTTTTATAAGATTAATTGAAACAGTAGGCAGTTTATATTAGATGTGGAATGATGTCAAAGAAAAATTGCAGGACTTCCCTGGCAGTCCAGGGATTAAGACTCCAAGCTTCCACTGCAGGAGGCAAGGGTTCCATCCCTGGTCAGGGCACTAAGATCCTACAAGCCCCACAGCTCAGCCAGAAAAAAGAAAAATTGCACAAGGTGGTTAACCAGGCAAGGAGGACTTTTCTCAATATGATTATAAAAAGAGAAATAGTTTGAACTCAGCTCTGCTGAAACAAAAGACAGAAGTTTTCAAGTGCCAGGATGAGCTGTAGTAAACATACTAGAGGACGTTGGAGAAGAGGCTGGTCAAGATAATTAGACATCACTGTTTGTTTTGGCTTTTATCAAAGTCAGACTCCTATACTCCCCAGAGAGACTGGGAACTAGGGGAACTATCCTTCTTGAAGATTATATTTCGAAGAGATCACTCCCATGTCCTTGAGAAAGACATTCCTGGGTTGTAAAATTATCAGGTTACTAGGAAAATATATATATACATATATATATCTCAAAGAGGTAGAGAACGAGTTTACAATCTCAAATTTTTTTAAGTAAATGTTTTTAGGAAAGGGAGGTTAGGGGCCTGTATTTAGGAAGAAACCTGTCTGAAGTTTAGCCAAACTGAGGGAAGCATTAAGGCCATCTTGATCTGTAAGTATTAATAAAATTAGCATGACCTGCAGGAAGGTTATTTTATAGGGGCATGATCTATAGGGGCAAAGAAAAACAATGCTTTAGAAACTTTATTAGAAGAATCAAAAGTAATTGCTGATTAGATAGAGGTAAGGAATAATGAGAAAGGGCAGTTACAGGGTAAAGTCAACTAATGTTCTCTGGGATGTAGCATTAATAAAGATGAAATAAGTAGAAAAAATGATCAGTTGGTACGAAGTGAGAGCCAGTTGGATGGACTGCCCAATTAGAAACCATACTTTATTGAGTCTAGTCATTACCCAATCAAGGATTAACAACCCTGCATTTATTAAATATACTTCTGTCTGCTGCTGCTGCTAAGTCACTTCAGTCATGTCTGACTCTGTGCGACCCCATAGACGGCAGCCCACCAGGCTCCCCTGTCCCTGGGATTCTCCAGGCAAGAACACTGGAGTGGGTTACCATTTCCTTCTCCAGTGCACAAAAGTGAAAAGTGAAAGTGAAGTTACTCAGTCATGTCCGACTATTAGCGACCCCATGGACTGCAGCCCACCAGGCTCTTCCATCCATGGGATTTTCCAGGCAAGAGTACTGGAGTTGGATTAACAACCCTGCATTTATTAAATATACTTCTGTCTGCTGCTGCTGCTAAGTCACTTCAGTCATGTCTGACTCTGTGCGACCCCATAGACGGCAGCCCACCAGGCTCCCCTGTCCCTGGGATTCTCCAGGCAAGAACACTGGAGTGGGTTACCATTTCCTTCTCCAGTGCACAAAAGTGAAAAGTGAAAGTGAAGTTACTCAGTCATGTCCGACTATTAGCGACCCCATGGACTGCAGCCCACCAGGCTCTTCCATCCATGGGATTTTCCAGGCAAGAGTACTGGAGTGGGGTGCCGTTGCCTTCTCCAATACTTCTGTCTAGGGATTGAGAAATACAAACTTAATCACTACTTTATTCCTATGAGATTTTTAAAAATATACTTTGAGGAGAGGTAATAGAAGAGTGATTTGTCACTAAAGCATAAAAGAGAAAGAAAGTGAGTGGGCAAAAGAAATGGACAAAAGGTAATATTTACCCACCAGTTGTTGTGTTAAGTGTTCTCATATATTTAGTTTTCACAAAGCAATGAGACATAAGGAAGATATTATTTATCCCATTCTGCAGATGAAACTCTGTCTACAAAGTAATATATCAGCCAATTGCACAGCTCATCTTTGAATTTAAGGCCTTAAATCTGTTGAAATGTAACAGCCAAACTCTGCTAATACAAGGTGCTTAGAATAGATAGACTTCAGTGAGCAGGAAAATTAGAGCATGCATGAACTGATGACAAGTTTTGCTGATTTGTAGCTTTTTGAGATCTGTCTAGATCCAAAGGCCCTTCCTCTGCTACAGCATCAAATTAGAGGTGGTCTCCTTCTTAAACAACCAATATTTGCAGAGCTATTCAGCTTCAGCTCATGGTATTTCTTCAAGGATTAACTATATAACTTTAGAAAGTCCTTGCTTTTGTTGGAAGCAATGTTAAATTTTGATGTAATTGTTTGCAGCGATGCAACTTGGTCGCCCTCTGGAGGCTCTTCTCAGGTCTGACTAACATATCTTCATTTTGAGGAAAAAGTCAGGTCTTAACAATGTAACGACTTATTTTATACATTATACTTTTTAAGATGCTACAAAAACATTGAGTTCAAAATATTGTAAAATGCTGAATTTAAAATTTTATGGCATAGCATATTTTGAATTCCTGCTCTCCCACTGAAAATGGAGATAGTCATCATTTCCCTTTTATCATGCAAGAAGTATACTGAAACTAAAACTATTATTTTTCCTCCCACATTAGAAACACATGGGCAATTTGTTCTATAATTTGAATAATAAAGCATATGATACAATACTATATACTGAATTAGTACCAAGATCTGTATTTTTAGATTTTTAAAAATATCTCCAAATTTCCAACATTTTTTCTTTCCCTCAGAGATAAAACAGAGCATACAAGAATCCTTGTAAACAGAATGGTTCAAAGGATAAAACACGTTTTGCTCTCCAGTTCATTCTTTTTCAGTTTTCTTGTAGAAGCTGTATTATTCCAGTTACTGAAAATTATATGAGCAAATTCTTGCTATATACTGGTGATAGCTGCCATGATTTTGCTATAAATTTTTCACATAAAGTAAGCAGTTATGGACTACTGTTATAAACATAGTCATTCTTTACTTGATTTAAATGAATTTAATTCTTTAGCTGAGCAGGTACAGAATTCAGACTCAGTCATTATTTGAGGTATCTTATACAAACAAAGTGGTTTAGGGAGACCATGAGTAGTTTGCTTTACATATATTTTAAATGAATGAATTTATATGCTAAATAGGCAACTGAATTTACAGAATTTAGATTAGAGGTCTCAGATACACATATGTCCAAACTTCACAGAGTTGGTAACTTAAGCTGTGTGTTTCTATGGAATGATTTCTGAGTTCTACAGTGAGAAGACATGATGGCCTAGAATTGAATTTTGAAGAATTTCAACATTTAATGTCTGAAGAGAAGGAAATGTACCTGCAAAGAAAATGAGAATGAAGAGCCACGGAAATTAGAGGAAAACCAGAGGAGATTTTGAGTCAAGTGAAATCAAGTTTCAAAGACAGAAGCAAACCCTACTTACAGGTCAAGTAGCTAGGAATAAAATTTTCGCACTGCATGTATGGATTTGGAAATAACTTATGAGGCAACATTTTATTGGAGTAATAAAAAATGGATTCTATTGATGGATGAAACATGAGAAGGAAGTAATAAAGTGAAGATATAAAATAAAGATAAATATTTTTAAACAGCTTTATGGAGGTAGAACTGATGCACAAAAATAGCACGCTTAATGTATACATTTTGTTGTTTTTATTAATTTTTATTAGAACATAGTTTCTTTAACAATGTGGTGTTAAGTTTCTTGCTGTACAACAAAGTGAGTCAGTCAACCTTGTTGCCACAAATGGTAGAAACTCCTTTTTTAAAGCTGAATAATATTCCACTGTAAATATTTACCACATTTTCTGACCCATTCATCTGTTGTTGGACATTTTGGGGAAAACTTCTGGACACTGATCTTGGCAATGATTTATTGGCTATGACACCAAAAGCCCAGACCACAGAAGCAAAAATAGACAATAGAAATATATCAAAGTAAAAAGCTCCTGCACAGCAAAGGAAACAACCAACAGAATAGAAAGGCAACCAATGGAATGGGAGAAAATATTTGCAACTAGTTATACATTTTCCAAAAAAGACATACAAATGGCCAAAAGCTGTATGAAAAGGTACTCAGCATCACTAATCATCAAGGCAATGCAAATTAAAATCACAAAGAGATATCACGTCACATCTGTTACTGTATTGTCAAAAATGCAAAAGTAACAAGTATTGTTGAGAATATGGTGGGAATGATGTAATTGCTATGGAAAATGATATGGAGGGTTCTCAAAAGAATTTTTAAAAAAAGCTATCATATGAACCAGCAATCCCACTTCTGTATACTTCCTTGGTGGCTCAGACAGTAAAGAATCCACCTGCAACGTAGGAGACCTGGGTTTGATCCCTGGGTAGGATATATATAAAAAAAAACTGAAATTTGCATCTCAAAGAGATTACACTGTCATGTTCATTAAAGCATTATTTCCAATTGCCAAGATATAGAAAAATGTTTTCAAGACTTATTTTACAAACTGTGTCTTTGAAGAAGAGAAGAAATACAGTGGTAATCAGCAATAGAAGTCAGGTGGAGAAAGGTGAGTTTGCTTTTGCTTTTTTTGTTGTTTTACTCTTCCTTATTATTATTTTTCCCAATTTGGAAGATGTTTGAATATTTAAAAACTAATGGAAAAGATCCATGTTAGAGAAGATATTGAACAAAATAAGGATCCTTAGAGGGTGGAACGTGATGCAATCCAAATCAGGAGAAAGGGAATTGTGTTTAGTAGGTATAGTGTCTGTTCTGTTAAACTACCAAAGGAGATAAAGATGAAAGCAGATGTAGTAACTCTATTGTGTTAATTAACAAGAAAGTTCTCTTATAATGTCTTTTATTTTCTTTTTTTGTGAATTAAAAGAGACTATCTCCAGATATTATAGCAAATGGTGGGTACATGGCCATTTAAGAATAGTGCAGGAGAGAAAACACTGTAAAAAGTGGGAGATGAATGCTCCAGATTAATGTAGCAGAATTACAGGACAATATTAAAGGACCTTTTAGGTTAGTGATCATGAATTTACAAAGGAAGAAATGTAAATTATTATATACTTTTCTTGGGAAGCCTTTAAAAGCTGGAGATCAAGAAAAAAGAAAGCAATGGTTTGAGTTGATTCAGGATAATTAAAAGACACTGGAAGAGGGGTTAAGACAAACACACTATTAGATAATAGACATTGGAATGTAAGAGAGTCAGTAGGGATACAAAGGTAATATCAGGAGAAAACAAAGGAGTAAACAGACCAGTTTCAAAGTATAATCATAGTGGAGAGTATTTGATCAAGTGAATTGGAATGTGAGAAGTTATCGTAAAGGGACGGCATATTCTTGTGATTAATTTTTAAAGTCTATTTCTCTGCCTTTTTCCAGCTCTGATTTTCATCTTAGAGGACTGACTATTGAAAACTCAGTTTTCCAGTATCCACTGACAGTTAGCTTCTCATTTATTTTGATCAAAGGAAAGACTGGTGAAAGATTAGAAGAAAGGAACGGGGGGATCCCAGAATGCTGTCCTCTTTCTTTGAGCAGTACATAGCTGAGGCTTTGCCTCCATTGTGGGTTCAATTCCTGCTCAAGAGCTTCTCCCTCTGTTCCCAGCACCCACCAAGAGTCTCTACATTCATTAGAGATCTGCTTAGGGGAATCAGTCTTGCTTAACTATGTTGCATCCCTATTTCATTTAACTGCAGCTTTTCTAACTTTTGAAACAAGCCCCTTTTATTAAAATCTACTTTCTAAACTTCCTGAGGCAGATTTTCTGTTCCACATGAGTAAATCCCAGGAAACAGATACTCAAGATGGGACTCTAGAATTAAGTTGTTTTCCTGTTTGAGCTTGAATGTAGTAGCGACTCCATTGCCAATGTAAAGATAAGAGCTTCTTTCAAGTAGCAGCAACATGGCCATTTACATTATCAGCAATATCTGCTTTGGACATATTGCCAATTGAGCACAATACTTTTACATGTCAAGTGGCAGTTGATTTTGTCTATTACGGTAGCACTTGTAGATACTAGTAGACAGTGTTTGTACTTATTATTGATAGTATCAGAGAGCTTACAAAATGAAAATGTTTTAAACTTAATGTTAAAAGGTGTTAGGTGTTTAAACTACCAAATCAAAGTGGAAAAACACAGAGAGTAACTCTGAAGACCGTAAAAGTTTCTCATGTCTTATAGTCACAGAGCAGGCATGGTTGAGGATCAAGTTTCTTATCTAAAAGTGTGGGTTGCAGTAAGATCAACATGTGTATGTGTGTGTGTGTATTAGTCGCTCAGTCGTGTCTGACTCTTTGGACCCAACGGACTGTAGCCCACCAGGCTTCTCTGTCCATGGAATTCTCCAGGCAAGAATACTGGAGTGGATTGCCATTCCCTTCTTCAAAGGAACTTCCCAACCCAGGAATCGAACCCTGGTCTCTTGCATGGCAGGCAGATTCTTTACTGTTTGAGCTAAATCTCACAGATTAATATCTGGATATTGATCAGAGAGAATTGGATGTTAAGATAAGTATATATTAAGTACTTGGGATAAGTACAGGTAGGCAAATTCAGATTAATATGAAAACTTTTAACCCAAATCTTCCTGTGGTTTCCTTGCCAGTGAAAGCCACCCTTCTTCCTCCCCATTTGAGGAAACTAATCTTCCTTTGCTTAACTTTTGCTTAACTTCCTTTCCTTCCTTTGCTTAAAAATGTCTATTATTCTCAATATCCACCCACATCAGCACTATTGCATCCCAACCCACTGTCAGATTCCAGCAGGCCCCAGAAGGCAAATGTAATGTCTACCCTGATAGGAGTAATATACACCAAAAGAAATGTTATATCCTGCTAAAGTGTATCAGCAGAAACCTGTAGAATGTGTGTGTGGCATATGTTTTATAAGTGTTAGACTGAGGAATACAGAATATCAAGTTGAAAGAGGTTGAATTTATTATGAATCTGCTATTCAGATTTAAAATATCAGCTCTAGTTGATGAAACTGGCTCTAATCGTTAGCTGGGTTGGCTGACTGAAATATAGATTCAGTAGTCATCAACATTCATAGAGGGCAAGGTGCCATAACTTATCTGACAGAATGTAGAGGAAGGAATCCATGTACTTAAAATGAGAATGTTGGAGTAGATTAATTATATACACCCCACTCAACTATTCAATAGCTCTGCCCCTACAGAGGTCCCAGATGACACTCTTCTTTAAGACATTAAGACATTCTTTGATGAGAGAAACACAAGCATCCTTAAAAGCCTCTGTGGCATCTGTCTTCTGCGGGCTGAAAATGACAGTGGGGGATGGCACCACAGAAATGGTCCCCAGATTTTAATAGAAATGATGAGGTTACAGAGTAACAGAGGTTAAGTGGTAGCATTTAATATGAGAAACAAGGTGGATGCAATTACCATAAAGGTCAGCAGAGCAGAGCGGCTGTATTTTGGCCCAAAGTGATTTCCAGCAGCAACTGATTAATCAAATTTACAATGGGAATTACATTGATGAGCAGGTCTGAACTACATAAATGAAAATAAAGTTCAAGCACAATGGGCAGAAACTTGCATTTATTTTCCAGGAATGAAAATTATAGCCTCACTCAGACCTAAACCAGAAATCAGATAGCTACAGTACCTTCAGAAACTTTCCCACAACACTGTCAAAAGTATATAGGGTGACTTTTTTTTTCTCCAGATCTACTTCAAAGGGGTTTACAACAATTTTACAGGAGGAATATTTAGAAAGAAAAGTGGAAAACTCAGAATTTTTCAGAGATTATTAAGATGAATTTACACACCTGTTCAGTTCAGTTGCTCAGTCATGTCCGACTTTTGCAACCCCATGGACTGCAGCACGCCAGGATTCCCTGTCCACCACCAACTCCTGGAGTTTACCCAAACTCATGTCCATTGAGTTGATGATACCATCCAACCATTTCATCCTCTGTCATCCTCTGCTGTTTCCCAGCATCAGGGTCTTTTCAAATGAGTCAGTTCTTCACATCAGGTGGGCAAAGTATTGGAGTTTCAGCTTCAGCATCAGTCCTTCCAATGAATGTTCAGGACTGATTTCCTTTAGGATGGACTGGTTGAATCTCCTTGCAGTCCAAGGGGCTCTGAAGAGTCTTATCCAACACCACAGTTCAAAAGCATAAATTTTGGGGGGCTCAGTTCAGTTCAGTCACTCAGTCGTGTCCAATTCTTTGCGACCCCATGAATCGCAGCACGCCAGGCTTCCCTGTCCATCACCATCTCCCGGAGTTCAAACTCGTGTCCATCGAGTTGGTGATGCCATCCAGCCTTCTCATCCTCTGTCGTCCCCTCCTCCTCCTGCTCCCAATCCCTCCCAGATCAGAGTCTTTTCCAATGAGTCAACTCTTCGCATGAGGTGGCCAAAGTACTGGAGTTTCAGCTTTAGCATCATTCCTTCCAAAGAACACCCAGGACTGATCTCCTTCAGAATGGACTGGTTGGATCTCCTTGCAGTCCAAGGGACTCTCAAGAGTCTTCTTCAACACCACAGTTCAAAAGTATCAATTATTTGGTGCTCGACTTTCTTCACAGTCCAACTCTCACATCCATAAATGACCACTGGAAAAACCATAGCCTTGACTAGATGGACCTTTGTAGGCAATGTAATGTCTCTGCTTTTCAATATGCTATCTAGGTTGATTAGCTTTCATTATAGTCCAGCTCTTCACATCCATGCATGACTACTGGGAAAATCATAGCTTTGACTAGACAGACCTTTATTGGCAAAGTAATGTCTGTTTTTTTTTTTTTTTAATATACTGTCTAGGTTGGTCATAACTTCTCTTCCAAGATGTAAGCATCTTCTAATTTCATGGCTGCAGTCACCATCTGCAGTGATTTTGGAGTCCCAAAAAATAAACTCCTTCACTGTTTTCCTATCTCTTTCCATGAAGTGATGGGACCAGATGCCATGATCTTAGTTTTCTGAATGTTGACTTTTAAGCCAACTTTTTCACTCTCCTCTTTCACTTTCATCAAGAGGCTCTTTAGTTCTTCTTTGCTTTCTGCCATAAGGGTGGTGTCATCTGCCTATCTGAGGTTACTGATATTTCTCCCAGGTATCTTGATTCCAGCTTGTGCTCCATCTAGTCCAGCGTTTCTCATGATGTACTCTGCATATAAGTTAAATAAGCAGGGTGTTAATATACAGATTTGACATACACCTTTCCTGATTTGGAACCAGTCTGTTGTTCCATGTCCAGTTCTAACTGTTGCTTCTTGATCTGCATACAGATTTCTTGGGAGGCAGGTCAGGAGGTCTGGTATTCCCATCTCTTAAAGAATTTTCCACAGTTTTTTTTTTTTTTTTTTGTGATCCACACAGCCAAAGGTTTTGGCAAGCCAATAAAGCAGAAATAGATGTTTTTCTGGAACTCTCTTGCTTTTCTTGATGATCATAAGGATGTTGGCAATTTGATCTCTTGCTCCTTTGCCTTTTCTAATCCCAGTTGAACATCTGGAAGTTCATGGTTCCTGTACTATTGAAGCAAGACAGTAGGAGGGGCGATGGGGAACACGTGTATACCCGTGGCAGATTCATGTTGATGTATGGCAAAACCAATACAATATTGTAAAGTAATTAACCTCCAATTAAAATAAATAAATTTATATATTTAAAAAAAAGAATCAAACCCCATATCCGTCAAAGATACTCAGAGGGCTCAAACATAATTTGTGCGCACCAGGACCCAGAGACCCCGCAGAGACTGAGCCAGAACTGTGTTTGAGTGTCTCCTGAGGAGGTATGGATCAGCAGTGGATGGTTGCAGGGGCAGGGGCTCTGGTTGCAGTAGACCTGGATATAGCATAAGCCCTCTTGGAGGAGGTCGCCATTAACCGTCCCCATAGAGCTGCCAGAACTTACACAGGACTGGAGAAACAGACTCTTGGAGGGCACAAACAGAACCTTGTGTGTATTAGGACCCAGGAGAAAGGAGCAGTGACCCCACAAGAGACTGACTCAGACTTGCCCGTGAGTGTCCAGGAGTCTCCAGCAGAGGCATGGGTCAGCAGTGGCCTGCTGCAGGGATGAGGGTACCGAGTGCAGGAGTGTGTGCATAGGACCTTTTAAAGGAGGTCACCATTATCTTCATTGCCTCCACCATAGTTTGGCCTTAGGACACCTGAGGATCCAAAATATCACTGTGATTTTCAGGTCATAATAGGCCTTACAGAAGCCATGTGAAATCTTGACACAAGTTCACCTCACTAGAATGACAGTGGAATCAGTGACCTACACTATATTTATTTCCCCATATCTGAATGTATTTTGGGAGTACACATACTTGGAAAATGACAGAACTCTCAACCAAAGTAAGTGCTACTAAGAATGGCTACTGCTTGACCTCCATTAAGAAAGCTTTATTAAAACAACAATAAATAACAGATATCAACATGGATGTGTAGAAATGTGAACCATTCTAAATTGCTGATGGAAATATAAAATGGCACAGACACTGTGGAAAACATATGGCTGCTCCTCAAAAAATTAAACAGAATTACCATATAATCTAGCTATTCCACTTCAGAGTATATATCCAAAGAAATTAAAAGCAGGGACTTGAACAGATGTTTGTATCTCATGTTCTTAGAAGCATTATTCACAATAGCCAAAAGATAGAAACAGCCTAAATGTCCATCAACAGAAGAATCGATAAACAAAATGTAGTATATGTATAAAATGGAATATTAATAACCCTTAAAAGGTAAGAAATCCTGATACACACTACAATATGGATGAACCTTGAAGACCTTATGCTAAATGAAGTAATCCAGAACCAAAAAGACAAATACTGTGATTAAAGTCACAGGAGATACTAGAATAGTCAAATTTATATGGACAGAAAATAGAATTGTGGTTGTAAGGGGTTGAGTGAAGTGATGAGTGGAGAGGTATTGTTTAATAGGCATAGAGTTTCTGTTTGGGAAGATGAAAATGTGCTACAGATGAAAGATAAGGATGATTGCACAACAACATGAATGTATTCTACTTAATCTCCCTGAATGGTACACCTAAACATAGTTAAGATGGTAAATTTATGTCATGTAAATTTTACCAGAATTTTAAAAAATACATAAGAAGGGCAAAGTGGAAGCTGATGGAACTGTCCCTACATGAAAACAATACCAAAAAATAGCAAAATAGCATATATCTGGGGTATTTGCAAAGACCAAAATAACCATGCAGATGGTAATCTCCATCACCCGCTCCATTTAAATAATGTTTGACAAGGTAAATAAGTCATGGACAATGACTGTTGATTATCATAAGATAATCAGGTGTTAATTTAATAAAAGTGTCTGAGTTTTATGGGCTTTTTTTTTTCCTGGAGTGAATCAAAATATCTCTAACTTCTAATACACAACTATTGATTTGGTAAATGTTGTCTCCACATCAAAGAGCAAAGATAATGGAGCAGTTTCCTTTTACATCACAGAGATAGAAGTACACTCAAACTTTGTCTCACTTGACTATGCCAAATCCCCTGATGTCTATAACAGTATAGTCCATAGGGAGATTAATCATCTGGATCTTGAAAATTTAGGTTGTTGAACATAGCACAGCTTCAGTATGATAATGCATGCAAACACAAACCAACTTCAAGAAAGCACTGAAGATGGTGTTGATTTGTTTTAAAGATGGAGGCAGCACATAGTTAGGCTTCCAAGATTTTTTTATACACTCCCTTTCCTAAATCTCATTCCTGATAATATCAGCTCTTTCCTTTTACCACTTCTCTCTTGTCCTCACCATTCCTGTATTGTTTCCCATCCTTCTTAACCATTTGCTCTCTTTCATTCTTCCTCATAGAGAATAGTCTGCCTGAGCCATTATTTATATTCTTTAGGTTCTTTATGTTTCTCTCACATTCACCCCTCACCTCAACAAAAGCCTTGTGCCAATTTAAGAAGTAAACATTTCTAGTACTCAGAATACTGAAAGGAGAAATGTTGTGGGTAAATAACAAATCCTGACAATTTAAGTATTCCCTATGCATCACATATATATTATCTATGTATCATGTACATATATTATGTAAAATAAATGCATACATGCAATAATAGTACAAACAGAAAATATTCACAAGGTACCAGAGTGCAAAATGACATGCAAAGTCACATATCCATACTATCTGCTTTTCAATTTATAATTAAAACCATGTGTCATTACAGAATTTTTAAAATAGTGTTTCAATAAGTATAAAAGGAAAAATTATATACTACATCAAATTTTTTTTTAAATTTTACTTTACAGTACTGTATTTGTTTTGCCATACATCAACATGAATCTGCCATGGGTGTACACGTGTTCCCAATCCTGAACCCCCCCTCCCACCTCCCTCCCATACCATCTCTCTGGGTCATCCCAGTGCACCAGCCCCAAGCATCCTGTATCCTGCATCGAACCTAGACTGGAAATTCGTTTCTTATATGATCTTATACATGTTTCAATGCCATTCTCCCAAATCATCCCACCCTCGCCCTCTCCCACAGAGTCCAAAAGACTGTTCTATACATCTGTGTCTCTTTTGCTGTCTCACATACAGGGTTATTGTTACCATCTTTCTAAATTCCATATATATGTGCTAGTATACTGTATTGGTGTTTTTCTTTCTGGCTTATTTCACTCTGTATAATCGGCTCCAGTTTCATCCACCTCATTAGAACTGATTCAAATGTATTCTTTTTAATGGCTGAGTAATACTCCATTGTGTATATGTACCACAGCTTTCTTATCCATTCATCTGCTGATGGACATCTAGGTTGCTTCCATGTCCTGGCTATTATAAACAGTGCTGCGATGAACATTGGGGTACACGTGGTCTCTTTCAATTCTGGTTTCCTCGGTGTGTGTGCCCAGCAGTGGGATTGCTGGGTTATAAAGCAGTTCTATTTCCAGTTTTTAAAGGAATTTCCACACTGTTCTCCATAGTGGCTGTACTAATTTGCATTCCCACCAACAGTGTAAGAGGGTTCCCTTTTCTCCACACCCTCTCCAGCATTTATTGCTTGTAGACTTTTGGATCGCAGCCATTCTGACTGGTGTGAAATGGTACCTCATTGTGGTTTTGATTTGCATTTCTCTGATAATGAGTGATGTTGAGCATCTTTTCATGTCATTTTTAAAGACACCATTAGAAATTTAAAGGGCAGTCAACCAATTGGAGAAAATATTCATTAAATATATATATATATATGTGTATATGTGTGTGTGTGTGTATATATATATATGTCTATATATGAGAAAAAGACTGGCATCCAGGATATATAAGATGATATTATGATTCAGTAATGAAGTAGTATTTGGGAGAAAGTGTAGTGATATCTCTACTTGACTTTGAGATGTATCAAAAACATTAGATGAGCTGATGTAAAGGAAGAGACATAGACAGACAGGTAAATACACAATAAATTAAAATGTTAATGGTAGCACGTAAGTCATAGGTATATGAGTATTCATTATAAAATTATTTCAACTTTATATACTTTAAATTTTCCATAACAAATAGTCAGAAGCATAGCTTTTCATCAAATGCACATAATTGGTTTTCAGACTGCATTTCATAAAACTAAATTTGAAGCAACAGTATATTGTCATTGTATCTTTTTTTTTTGGGTGAATGACTTCTGTATCTTCTAATATATGCAATGAACATCTTTAGACAGAGCAAATGCTATTCTGACAGATCTCTACTGACCTCTACTTGGTATAATAGACTGACCTCTACTTGGTATAATCTATTTGACAGTTTGTTTTACCTCTTCTTACCCTTGAAATAATTCTGGGGGAGATTTCTGCCAACAGTTCATCTTTAATCACACATAAAAAAAAACGAAACAAAACAAAACTGTCTACGTGTCAACCTCCTTTGGAAGTCTCCAAGGCAAGTTTCAGACATCATGGAGATGATGTTCCTACTAAGGATGCACCTTCTTCTCTGTAGGGTAAATAAAATAGCATTTTAACAGAGAGAAATATACAAATATATGCTTGTTTCTAAAGAAACTAACATTTGCTTTCTATGTTTTGCAACTCAAAACATAGAAAACATGGGGCTTTAAAAAGGCAAATGTTTTTTCCTATCAAAATTTCCTTCTTTAGAAATGAAAAAAAAAAGCTAGCAATATTTTATCTGTGAGTAATGTGTTTTTATGTTGGTGTTGAAACTCAATACCTTCAGTCTATCGAATCCTGTAGTTTAACCAAATTCTCATAAAAGAAAATAAGAAAAGAAAGAGAAAGAACCAAGCAGTTAAAGTAGAACCAAGGAGAAATACAAATGGGAAAAAATGGATTAAATGAACCAGAGGGAGAAAAAAAAGGGTTTTTTGTTTCAGACTGTATATGGTCAGAGTCAGATCAGTGGCTATAAGAGAATAAAAGACAGTTGTTTTGATTCTTCATCCATAGTTGAGTATGTTTGACAGAACGGTAATCTACCATGACCTATAAAAACCTTTCTATTATATGTTAGCAATGTAGTTGTTAACCCATTGTGAGAAGAGTAATATTTCCAACAGAGCTGCAAATCACCAGTTTAGAAAGCTCCATGGAAAAAGAAATACATTCCCTGTTGTGAAATCATTGTGGTTATGTACAGTGCCAGTGCCTGATGCTTGTGCATAGCTATTTGATGCTGAGGATTCTTAGCTTCCTTGCTATTGAGTCCATATTTATATGGGTAAAAGCTAGTTAAAATATACCTCAAGGAAAGTTTTGCTGGGAAAGGGAACTCATTAAAGGGGCAGTATGTGGTCTGAGAACAATGAGTCCAACTGTAAAAAAATCAATTCTGCCAGCTTTTCTTTAGTGGGAGAGATGGAACTTATCATAATCTAAAATTCTTATCTGGCTTAAAAACTCCTTCCATGTAAACTCACCATAAAAAGTATTTACACTGTAGAATGGGAGAAAAAAAGTAACTGGCAGAAGCAGTCTTCCCTACTTTGAATCTTCTCGATCTGCTCTCATGCAGATCACTAGAATGAATTAAAGCACTCAAAAATGTTTCAAGTTAATTCCTCTGTTAATTTCTAAATACTCAAGAAATAAGTGATCCTTTGTTCAAGTCATCACCACTCTCTCACTCCTATTTTCCCTCCATGTGGGTGAAGTACAGTTGATTTTATTGAAGTATAATTGATTTACAATACTAATTTAAGCTATACAACATATAAATCAATATTTTTATAGATTATACTCCACTTAAAGTTATGACAAATGTCACTCTTAATATAATCTATGTCAATGGTGACCTTAGAGTTGTATAGTACATAAATATACAGTCATACATGGTGGACTTGTTGAGTAATAAGGACAGAGCAATGAACAATTTAGACATGAGCCCTATTTTTATAGAATGTATTGATATTGTCTAGTTTGGATAAAGGGAGAATAAATGAATAAACAAAAATTAGAGTGCTAAGAGTCATAAATCTAACAAAAGAGAATGTGCATTATAGAGCAGCATGGATCAGGGGATGGGAGAGTCATATTACAGATAGTATGATCAGGAAAGATCTCTCTAAGGAATATGTCTTTGAACTAAAATTTAATAAGTAGGATTTAGCCATATAAAGATCTATATGAAGAACAATCGAGACAAGGGAAATAGCAACTGAAAAGGTACTGAGGTGAGAATGAGATTGGAATTTTCACGTTCCAAGAACTGACAGAAGGTCAATGAGGCTAGAATGGACCAAATAAGAGGAAAGTTGCACAAACTGAGAATAGAATTGGGCTGAATGAGTGTATCCCCTGAAATTCATGTTAATATCCTAACTTCCAATGTGATGGTATTAGGAGGTAGGACCTTTGAGAAGTAATCAGATCATGACCATGGAGCCTTCATGAATGGGNATAAAGGTCATACACCGTGACCAAGTGGACTTTATCCCAGGGATGCAAGAATTCTTCAATATCTGCAAATCAATCAATGTAATACACCACATTAACAAATTAAAAATAAAAGCCATATGATTATCTCAATAGGTGCAGAGAAAACCTTTGACAAAATAGAAGTGATTTTAGAAAACACTCCTTGAAGTCTCCTACACCTAGAAACTCATTGAGTTGAACTGAACAATCACAATCTCAAGGACAATTTTTTTCCTCTGGACTCTGTGTGAGGTTATAAGCTGCATGCAGTAAGGCTTTTTAATAGTGCATTTCTCCCACTCTCAAGTGCTAGAGAAGTTGCACATCTCTTTGTATTGGTTTTGTATGATAGTCACTAATTTAGCTAATTAATTGCTTTGCTGTGCACATATCTTGCTCAACTCCATAAAATGTAGTCACAGAATGCTAATTGTGACTAACTCAAGGAGAAAGAGGACCCTAGATACACATGGAATAAGCTTTTAAGGACTGATGTGGCTATATTTATGACAGGAAGTTTCAGAAGCAATATTTCCAATTCAAATTTGAATGAAACTTGTTAGGAAATCAGCTGTTCATTGGTCTCTTCACAAATCTACACTATTTAGTGTGGCATTAGGAAACTCATCCTCCAAAACAATGGAAAAACAACTGATGGCTGTCTCAGCAACAACAACAATAAAACAGAAAAAGTTAAAAACTGAGTTATCAGCCACTTACCAAAGTAATGACTTCATATCATTCTGGAGACCTTTCAGTATTATTCTCACATCATGATTTATTAATGTTTCCACTAAATTATAAAATCTTATATGGCAAGTTTGCTATGACCTGGACATGGAACAACAGACTGGTTCCAAATAGGAAAAGGAGTACGTCAAGGCTGTATATTGTCACCGTGCTTATTTAACTTCTATGCAGAGTACATGATGAGAAACGCTGGATTGGAAGAAACACAAGGTGGAATCAAGATTGCTGGGAGAAATATCAATAATCTCAGATATGCAGATGACACCACCCTTATGGCAGAAAGTGAAGAGGAGCTAAAAAGTCTCTTGATGAAAGTGAAAGAGGAGAGTGAAAAAGTTGGCTTAAAGCTCAACATTCAGAAAACGAAGATCATGGCATCTGGTCCCATCACTTCATGGGAAATAGATGGGGAAACAGTGGAAACAATGTCAGACTTTATTTTTCTGGGCTCCAAAATCACTGCAGATGGTGACTGCAGCCATGAAATTAAAAGACGCTTACTCCTTGGAAGGAAAGTTATGACCAACCTAGATAGCATATTGAAAAGCAGAGACTTTACTTTGCCAACAAAGGTCCGTTTAGTCAAGGCTATGGTTTTCCCAGTGGTCATGTATGGATGTGAGAGTTGGACTGTGAAGAAGGCTGAGCGCCAAAGAGTTGATGCTTTTGAACTGTGGTGTTGGAGAAGACTCTGGAGAGTCCCTTGGACTGCAAGGAGATCCAACCAGTCCATTCTAAAGGAGATCAGTCCTGGGTGTTCTTTGGAAGGAATGATGCTAAAGCTGAAACTCCAGTACTTTGGCCACCTCATGCGAAGAGTTGACTAATTGGAAAAGACTCTGATGCTGGGAGGGATTGGGAGCAGGAGGAGGAGAGGACGACAGACGATGAGAAGGCTGGATGGCATCACCAACTCGATGGACACGAGTTTGAGTGAACTCCGGGAGATGGTGATGGATAGGGAGGCCTGGTGTGCTGCGATTCATGAGTTTGCAAAGCGTCAGACACACCTGAGTGACTGAACTGATCTGAACTTATGAACAACAGTGTAGGCTCAACAGAAACTGAATTGATTGGGACCTTGAGCATGGACTGCCCAGCTTTCAGATTTATAAGAAATAAATGCTTGTTGTTTAAGCCACCCAGGCTATGATATTTTGCGTTGAGATATAATTGCTGTATAACATTGTGTAAGTGCAAGGTGTATACCAGAGAAGGCACTGGCATCCCACTCCAGTACTCTTGCCTGGAAAATCCCATGGACAGAGGAGCCTGGTGGGCTGCAGTCCATGGGGCCGCAATTGAGCGACTTCGCTTTCACTTTTTACTTTCATGCATTGGAGAAGGAAATGGGAACCCACTCCAATATTATTGTCTGGGAAATCCCCTGGACAGAGGAGCCTGGTGGGCTACAGTTCATAGGGTTGCAAAGAGTTGGACACGACTGCATGACTGAACACCCAAGCATGCACTTAGTGAGCTACAAGAACAATGCTACAGAAGAATGTATCTCCACAGTGATGCTTCCTAGTCACAAAAACCAAAGCACTGGGATGACTGTCTTTCCCAATTATCTTCTTCCAAGTCTCACATGAATGCATTGAGTTTGTGGAATTTCTTTCATATTAAGATCCCAAGCTGAAAGAGGGTCTGGAATTTTTTTTTTTTTTTTTTTTTTTTTACTTCTAACTTCCTTCTAGGAAGGTA